>AWOL01S0003703.1:27675-73182 GCA_000715115.1 Nicotiana otophora
GTGTGTTAGATGCCCTAAAAGAGGCGTTTTTGGCTTATATATTGCGTACAAAAGTCGTGGGCCAAAGTTTCCCTATTCCTAGTCCAAATCGGCTTCAGTTCAGCTTTGCATGCGAGGGAGGATGCGACGCATCCTCCCTTTGTTCCTCCATCTCAGCTTTGCCCAGGTGAGGATGCTAAGGCGGATGCTATGGTCCGACTTCACTGCTAAGGGTGCACGAAATCTGATGTTTTTCTAGATTGGATGCGACGCATCCAACCCCTCTTCCTCTGGCTATAGCACCTTTTCTTCATATTTTTGCACTCCAAACACCTTAAATCATCACACACAACTCAATTAGTCATAAAACCAATAATTAAACCATGTTGGGCATTTTAAAGATCAAATACCATGAAAAAGTGATTAAAACATGGGTAAAGTAACATCTACACATATCGAAATATGTCCAACATCAAATGTAAAGAGAGATAAAGAAGATGCAACTTGTAACATCTGAGTGCCTTTGAGGGCGACTGGCATGAAATGCAGAATACATATGTATACATATACTTTTAAAAATATATTCCTCTATGGGCATCATCATCATCATATCGTAACCGGCCTTGAAGAGGACACGGTAAAAATACTCTCGGCCATCATAAGGCTCGGTAGAATCGTACCTGGCCACGTTGAGCTCAGTAAAACCCAACTGATCTGGGGTTGCACAATAGGTGTCGTACCTGGCCGACTATAGTGCGACTCGGTAGAGTAAAATAGATACATATATATAATGCATGTTGGACTCATGGAATCACGTTCTAAACCCTTCGGAGTGACATAAGGTCATCACACCTTCGATTACAATTATGGACATCCATACCATCAATATGAGCCTCAATAGGATTCAAGGATCATATATACTTGCTTAGAAAACTTTATAAAGAAAGAACAACATGGACAACCTTAGTTTCTAGGCGTAGCTCCATTATGAAATAGCATATCGTTTATGTTCATTTAACTTTAGATCATGCCAAAAACAAGAAGGAAGTGCCTTAACATACCTTTGCAATCTTCTATCGAATCGTCAACAAGCTCAATATGTTCTTCTTACGTCTACAGTGAGTAAAGCGACTTTGTCGTCATCATATAAGCGTTGTAACACTCGTATTTCAAAATCAATATTCTACAACAAAATGAATAGTACCTCCCCTGCTTGTACTACATCCCATAAGTCACTAAAAGTTACCATACAACCCAAATAATAACAATATAATTCACAATAAGCTCTCTGATTACTTCAACAACCATTTTGAGCGGCAAGCTTGATTTACAATTAAAAGAATATAGTTTGAATTCAATTTCTCTTCCATGAATCTGCCTACAACATCTATAACATCATACTTATGCTTACCATATTATTTTTAGCCAAAAACATTGTCACGCCTGAACCTCGGGGAGCGCGACCGGCGCTCAACCGAGTGAACCCGGTCGAGCAAGCCTATTAAACCTTTCCTACCCGACTCATTCATGATCCAAAAAGGGAACGCATCACCATTTGGTAAATAGGGGAGAGATCAGTTATATAAATATATAAACATTGCTAGTTCATTTTTTTTTCCATATATACATTATATCATAGTTAAGTTTCCAAAAGCGCATACGGTTTACAATTTAGTGGAAAGAGTTTCAAAATACAACTTGATCCAATGACCACCCCGACATCCATACATGACCCACATAAACGTCTATGGAGCCTCTAAAGGTACAAAAGACCAACATGACAATGCCGGCAACAAGGCCGCGGCTATACCTCAAAATGTGAAAACTTATACAAAAGAAGAACTGCATGACCCCTGGAAGAAATGGGGCTCACCAAGACTTCTTTGAGGAGAGAAAGAGAGCACCACTATCTACGATCGGCGCAATCTGCGAGGGAACCACCTACATCCATTCAAAGATGTAGCGCCCCTGGCAAAATGGACGTTAGTATTGTCAAATAGTACTAGTATGTAAGGGCAAACACCAATCTTAGTAGAATGAACAATGAAAGAAAGAGAAGACACAGATAATAATCAGAAAGTGCTTTACAAAATATAAAGAAACACCAAGTAAGGATCACATACTTTCCGAGTTAATCTTTCTGTCTTTTTAGGTTAATAATCTTTAGTGCCAAGTGCCACAACTCACAATGCCACCGTGTTTTTACACGGACTTCGGTCTTGGCCCGACTGGCTAAGCCATCTCAAGTGAGACATATCCATATCCACAATGTAAATCAATAATTACAAAACAAATGCCACCATGTGTACAGCATGGCGTCCGATCTCGGCCCGATCGGCTAAGCCATCTCACTTGAGACATAACCTCTTTCAATTGTTCACTCAATTCACATTTCTTTCTCATCTTTCATTACATGGAACAAACATCCTCATTTATTAAGTAATTCCTGGCACTTGGGCACATTTTACAAATCAAGTCTTTCCCTTTTTATTAGTTCAAGTAACATCATCATTCATGTCGATAAGTACCATCACATAAGGCATTGCACACATAAGGGAAGGAGCTTGGAAAATCATAATTGTGTTCTCTAATAGCATGATGACATGGTAAACATCTAGAACAATTAAGAATCATGAATCATTCAACCCAACACAGTAAGGCAAACAATTCTCGTATGATCAAGTCGTAACTTACACCAATTATTCGGACACCCGGAGTTCGATTCTAAGAATAAGAGAGTTAGCCATACATACGTCAATCGAGCTTCTTTGACTCTATTATTATCCGGAACACTTAGCAACCTCAATCTATATTCAGCAATATAACAAGTCGAACTAAAATTAGGAAGACATTCATGGTTTTAGCCCACTTGAATATTTTATCAAATACTAAGTGTGTATTAAGGTTTCAAGGTTCTTTTCATGGGATGTTTCATCTTTCATAAGCCATTCATCTCCATTCTTAGCTTAAATTCTGCCTACACCATTTTATCTTACATGCATGCAATGTAATCATCCCCATCCCCCTGAAGTATCATACTAGTACCACATTATAGCTATGTTTGGAATTAAGAGCTGGGGTGATGAAGTCTTACCTTTTAGGATGAAGAATTTGGTGCCCTACTTGAATATTTCCAAAGCTTTAAGTGATGATTGAAGATCAATTTGATGTAGCCCTCAGGGGCTTGAATTTTCTGACTGTGTATGCAACCAGTATGCGGTCCGCATACCTGTTCTACGAATGCATAATGCACCGCAGAACTCCCCTTCACAAAAGTTCTAGGCAGAAATGCAATCAGTATGCGGCCCGCAAAACGATTATGCGATCGCATAATTGGGCCGCATAAATAGCCTCAAAATTGGCCAATTTTCTACTTCACTCTGCGGCCATTATGCGGTCCGCATAGTGGTTATGCAGCCGCATAATGGGCCGTAGGAATGCGTTCTTCTGTGAAACATTTTCCTCTAAGTCTGTAGGGTATCGTTCAATCCAACAATCCAAAAAGTCCGAACCCCGAGTTTTTGGTTTAAAAGTTTTTTATGGGTCCTTACATCCTCCCCCACTTAAGATCATTCGTCCTCGAATGATGATCAAGGTTCACTTAACACAGTTTCAGTTATACCATATACCATCAGCCCCAAATTTGCCTAACTTCCTAATTTTCTGAAAATTTATGCCAGAGTTCCCTTTGTATTTAGGCCTATCCATCTGCCAGAGAGCCCCCGAAACACACCTTAGCAACATATATAGGATTAAATGACATAATAGAACGCAAAATAACACCAACCGAAGCCTCATAAGGTGCATATAACTAGAAAGAAGTGTCTTTATATTAGCCGAACAAGTGATACAAAATTTAGGGGGACAACTTTGTAGAGCTATTAGATGGCTATTCAAATAAATCAGGGTACTTCTTTTTCATTTCATTCTCGGCTTCCCATTTAGCTTTTTCGAGTTGCTGGTTTTGCCATAATACCTTTACGGATGCAATTTCTTTGTTCCTCAACTTTCGGACCTGTCTATCAAGGATAGCAACCGGAATCTCTTAATATGACAATTCTTCACTAACCTCGATTGTCTCAATCGGCACAATAGTGGACGGAACTCCAACTACCTTCTTCAACATGGAGACATGGAATACCGGGTGCACCAATGACATCTCAGGTGGTAGCTCAAGCTTGTATGCCACTTGACCTATCCTTTGAATGATTCTATATGGCCCAACATACCTCGGTCTTAATTTCCCTTTCTTTCCAAACCGCATGATCCCCTTCATGGGAGATACCTTCAAGAACACCCAATCATCTTCCTTGAACTCTAAATCTCTGCGACGAACATTCGAATAGGATTTTTGACGACTCTGAGTAGTTTTCAACCACTTTTTATAATCTTAACCTTCTCCATAGCCTGATGCACAAGGTTTGGTCCTATTAGTTCAGCTTTTCCAACCTCGAACCACCCAATCGGCGATCTACATCTTCTACCATACAAGGCCTCAAACGGCGCCATCTGAATACTTGCATGGAAGCTTTTATTATAAGCAAATTCTATGAGCGGCAAATGATCATCCCAGCTACCCTTCAAGTCAAGCACACAAGCACGCAACATGTCCTGAAGGGTCTGAATAGTCCGCTCTGCTTGCTGTGAACTGGGCCCCTCGATCGAAAATGATGGAAACTGGAGTGCCGTGAAACCTGACTATCTCAGCATACTGTTCCGCAGTGTCGGTGGATTTAACCACAAGAAGTGAGCTAATTTCGTGAGTCGATCCACGATAACCCCAATTGAGTCAAACTTACGCGGAGTGCGTGGTAACCTTACCACAAAATCCATATTGATCATTTCACATTTCCACATTGGAATTTCTATACTCTGTGCTAACCCAATGGGCCTTTGATGCTCGGCCTACACCTGTTGACAATTTGAACATTTTTCCACAAAGTCCGCCACACCCCTCTTTATGTCATTCCACCAGTAAAATTCCTTGAGGTCATGATACATTTTCGTAGAACCCGGGTGCACGGAATATCTAGAAGTATGAGCTTCTGCCATGATTGTTTCCCGAAGACCATCTGCGTTTAGAACACATAGTCGTCCTTGGTACCGAAATGTAGTGTCATCCATGCCAAGAGAAAAAGCCGTAGTCTTATATTTATGAATTCCTTCCTTCAGCTGCACCAACACTGGATCATTGTATTGTTTCTCCTTGACTTCCGCCATAAGCGATGATTCTGCCCTATTTCGCACAATCACTCCCCCTTCATTAGAGTTCGCAAGACGAACTCCCAAACTGGCCAACTGGTGAACCTCCCGGGTCAAGGGCATTTGACATGCCTCCAAGTGAGCCAAACTACCCATAGATGTTCGACTAAGAGCATCCACCACCACATTATCTTTCCCCGGATGATACAAAATGTCTATGTCATAATCTTTGAACAACTCATGCCACCTTCTATGTCTTAAGTTCAATTTCTTCTGCCTGAAAATTTATTGAAGACTCTTGTGGTTCGTGAATACATCTACATGGACTCCATACAAATAATGACGCCAGAGTTTTAATACAAAAACCACCGGCGCAAGCTCTAAGTCATGAGTTGGATAGTTCTTTTCATGATTCTTATGTTGCCTTGAAGCATATGCTATAACCTTACCATGTTGCATTAGTAGTCACCCAAGACCGATCCTTGAAGCATCGCAATACACCGCACACCCCTCGGTACCCTCTGGCAGGGTCAATACCGGCGCCGAAGTCAATCTTGATTTCAATTCTTGGAAGCTCCTTTCACAAGCATCGGACCACTGGAACTTAACCGCCTTCTGCGTCAATTTAGTCAATGGAGAGGCAAGAGTGGAGAACCCCTCCACGAACCTCCTATAATACCCGGCCAAACCCAAGAAACTGCGAATCTCTATGGGAGTAGTAGATCTAGGCCAATCCTTCACCGCTGCAATCTTTTGAGGATCAAGCTTAATTCCTTCTATGGAAACGACATGACCAAGGAATGTAACAGATTCATGCCAAAATTCACATTTCGAGAACTTTGCATACAATTGGTATTGATGAAGAGTATGCAGAACTGCCCTGAGGTGGTCGGTGTGATCCTCTCGACTTCGTGAATATACAAGGATGTCGTCAATGAATACTATCACAAAAGAAGTCAAGAAATGGCTTGAAGACTCGATTCATAAGATCCATGAAAGCTTCCGGGGCATTTGTCAGCCCGAAAGACATTACCAGAAATTCAAAGTGCCCATACCGGGTTCTGAAAGCTGTTTTTGGAATATCCTGCTCCCTTACCTTCAATTAATGGTACCCGGACCGCTAATCAATTTTGGATAAGAACTTAGCACCTTGTAATTGATCAAACGAATCATCTATTCTAGGAAATGTGTATTTGTTTTTGATGGTGACTTTGTTGAGTTGCCAATAATGAAAACACATCCGCAGCGATCCATCTTTCTTTCGGACAAAGAGAACTAGTGTGTCCCAAGGTGACACACTCGGTCGGATCAACCCTTTCTCTAGCAAATCCCTTAGTTATTCCTTTAGCATTTTTAATTCTGTCGGTGCCATTCTATAAGGTGGAATGGATATAGGCTGTGTGCACAGCATCACATCAATCCCAAAATCCATCTCTATGTCTGGAGGAATTCCAGGGAGGTCATCCCAGAAAGACAGCGGGGAATTCATTCACAATTGGCACAGATTCAAGGGTAGGCACCTCAGTAGTGGTGTCTGTAACTCGGACCAAATGCTAAATAAACCCCTTCCTGATCATCTTTGTGGCCTTAAGGTAAGAAATAAACCTACCTTTTAGCATTGCATTAGTCCTCTCCCACTAAACAAATGGCTCAATAGGGAACTCAAGCCTCATAATTCTGGTTCGACAGTCGAGTTTGGCAAAATATGAATAAAGCCAGTCCATTCTCATTATCACATCAAAATCAATCATCCCTAGTTCAATGAGATCAGCCATGGTATCCCGACCATGCACCGTGACAACACAATCTCTATAAACCCACGTGGCCGTGATAGACTCGCCAACCAGAGTAGATACAGAGAACGACTCATGAAGTTGTTCCGGTTCTATCCCGAAGCTCATAGCAATATAAGGAGTAACATAGGACAAAGAAGACCTGGGATCAATAAGGGCATACACATCGTGAGATTGAACAGTCAATATACCTATGACGATATCTGGGGAAGCCTCTGCACTCTGTCAACCACTCATAGCATAGAACCGGCTGGGTTCTCCCGAACTCCGTGCACCACCCCTAGCTGCACCATGCCCTGGGGGTGCCGGAGAACCTCGAGCTGTATGGGTGCTGTAGATGTAGCAGCTGTAGGACTGGATGACTGAGTTTTGCCCATGCCTACACCCTGACGGGATGCATGACACTCCCTCTAAATATGGCCTCTCATTCCGCATCTATAACATACTGGCATGTCCAGGTAGCGGACTCCCGAATGTATCCTCCCACACTTAGGGCATGGGGCCCTCTGCTGCTGTTGGAATCTCCCTCCTAATCGGGCCTGATGGTGGGACCTCCTGCTGCCCTGATTGGGCTTAAAATAACTCCCCTACTGCTCACCGTGTCCTGATGGCGGGGCACTAGCTGAAGACTGAGCATAAGACTGGCGGGGCTCTCCCCGAAAAGCTGATCGCCCACCTCCAAATGAATCCCCAAGGTTGACCACTGATCGGGCCCTACTACTACTTTCCCGTTCCATCCTGAGCATTAACGTTCGAGCCTCCGTAGCTTGGGAAAATGCCATCATCTTTGCATAGTTCATGTCAGAATTTAGAGCAGTTGTGGCAGCCTCATTAATAACCAAAGGGCTAAGGCCCTGCACAAATCGATGCACCCTAGCCTTCATAGTCGGCATCATATGAACATCATACTTTAACAGGCACACGAACTCCATGTGATACTCCCACACACTCTTACTACCCGGCTTAAGGGTCTCAAACTCCACAGCACGGGCTTCCTTATCTTGGCAGGCAAGAAATGGTCTATGAATGCATCCGCAAACTCATTCCATCTCGCCGGAGGGCTCCCCTCCTCACGGGAATCCTCCCACATCTCAAATCAGGAATATGCCACCCCTTTCAGACGATATGAGGCCAACTCTACTCCCTCTGTCTCCGTAGCATGCATAACTCGGAGATTATTATGCATCTCATCAATGAAATCCAGAGGGTCTGCCCCGGGATCAGTACCTGTGAACACTGGAGGGTCTAACTGAAGGAACTTGTTTACCCTGGAACCGGATGAATCTCCTTGCAAGCTAAATGAGTTGGGTGCAACATTTGACCTCTGAGCATGGAAGATACTAACTAAGTCAGCATCTGAATAGCTCCCCTAATATCCCTATAAATAATACCGGGACAAGGAGCTGGGGCTTGAGGTGGAACAGGTATATCAGCCGGAGGGATTGTGGCACCCTCCGTGAGTGTAGGAGCTGGGGTAGTCTGTTTTGGAGTAGACGAAGCAGGCAGTGTGATAGTAGGGGGATTATCCTCACCCGCATTATCAAGTAGGGGATCAACAGCCACTCGTAGGGTTGCATTGGCTTTATGGCCAATTCTCTCTCTCTTCTTAGGTGCCATTTACTGAAAGTTAGAACAATGCACGAGTTAGAGGAAAACAACCTTACATTCCGCGCTATCGCACGATATAGAACAACAATGAAAGGTGTCATTCCTAAATGTCTAAGTAGCCCCCTAATTATATATGTGGTCGATAACACACCGATAAGAAGGGCTCTACTAGACACGGCTCCTAGATATCCTAGAACACTTTAGAACCTTAGGCTCTTATACCACGTTTGTCATGCCCCAACCTCGGGGAGCATGACCGGTGCTCAACCGAGTATACCCGGTCGAGCAAGCCTGTTAAACCTTTCCTAATTGACTCATTCATAATCCAAAAAGGGAATGCATCACCATTTGTTAAACAGGGGAGAGATCAGTTATATAAATATATAAATGTTGCTAGTTCATTTTTTTCCTTATATACATTATATCATAGTTAAGTTTCCAAAAGCGCATACGGTTTACAATTTAGTGGAAAGAGTTTCAAAATACAACTTGATCCAATGACCACCCCGACATCCATACATGACCCACATAAACGTCTATGGAGCCTCTAAAGGTACAAAAGACCAACATGACAATGCCGGCAATAAAGCCCCGGCTATACCTATAAATATGAAAACTTATACAAAAGAAGAACTACATGACCCCTGGAAGAAATGGGGCTCACCCAGACTGCTTTGAGGAGAGAAAGAGAGCACCACTATATGCGATTGGTGCTATCTGCGATGGAACCACCTACATCCATTCAAAGATGTAGCGCCCCTGGCAAAATGGACGTTAGTATTGTCGAATAGTACTAGTATGTAAGGGCAAACACGAATCTTAGTAGAATGAACATTGAAACAAAGAGAAGACAAACATAATAATCAAAAAGTGCTTCACAAAATACAAAGAAACACCAAGTAAGGATCACATACTTTTCGAGTTAATCTTTCTATCTTTTTAGGTTAATAATCTTTAGTGCCAAGTGCCACAACTCACAATGCAACCGTGTTTTTACACGGAGTCCGGTCTCGGCCCGACCGGCTAAGCCATATCAAGTGAGACATATCCATATCCACAATGTAAATCAATAATTCCAACACAAATGCCACCATGTGTACAGCATGGCGTCCGATCTCGGCCCGATCGACTAAGCCATCTCACTTGAGACATAACCTCTTTCAATTGTTCACTAAATTCATATTTCTTTCCCATATTTCATTTCATGGCACAAACAGCCTCATTTATTAAGTAGTTCCTCGCACTTGGGCACATTTTACAATTCAAGTCTTTCCCTTTTTATTCGTTCAAATAAGATCATCATTCAAGTCGATAAGTACCATCACATAAGGCATTGCACACATAAGGGAAGGAGCTTGCAAAATCATAATTACGTTCTCAAATAGCATGATGACATGGTAAACATCTAGTACAATTAGGGAGCATGAATCTTTCAACCCAACACACTAAGGCAAACAATTATAGTATGATCAAGTCGGAACTTACACCAATTATTCGGACACCAGGAGTTTGATTCTAAGAAGAAGAGAGTTAGCCATATATACCTCAATCAAGCTTCTTTGACTCTACAATTATTCGTAACTCTTAGCAACCTCAATCCAGTTTTAGCAATATAACAAGTTGAACCAAAATTAGGAACACATTCATGGTTTTAGCCCACTTGAACATTTTATCAAATACTAAGTGTGTATTAAGGTTTCAAGGTTCTTTTCATGGGAGGTTTCATCTTTCATAACCCATTCATTTCCATTCTTAGCTTACATTCTCCCTACACCCTTTTATCTTACATGCATGCAATGTAATCACCCACATCCCTATGAAGTAGCACACTAGTACCCCATTATGGCTATGTTTGGAATTAAGAGCTGGGGTGACGAAGTCTTACCTTTTAGGATGAAGAATTTGGTGCCCTACTTGAATATTTCCAAAGCTTTAAGTGATGATTGAAGATCAATTTTATGAAAATTAGGCCCTCCCTCTAAACCTCCCTCTCTCTCACTCTAGAAAATATCAGAAAATAGGCTCAAATTGGTTTTAAAGGGTGTTTTAACGGAATGTGGGTCGGGTTTTAACTTAAAAATATGGGTGCCCCGATACAGGTCTGTGGTCGCATATGTGACCGTATAATGGTTATGCGGTTTGCAAAGTGAACGGAGAAATAGCCCTCAGGGGCTTGAATTTTCTGACTATGTATGCGACCATTATGCGGTCCGCATACTTATTTTGCGGTCGCATAATGCACCACAGAACTCCCCTTCACAAAAGTTCAAGGAAGATATGCGATCAGTATGCGGACCGCAAGGCGATTATGCGATCGCATAATTGGGCCGCATAACTGGCCTCAAAATTGGCCAATTTCTGCTTCACTCTGCGGCCATTATGCGGTCCGCAGAGTGGTTATGCGGCCGCATAATGGGCCGCAGAAATGCGTTTTTCTGTGAAACATTTTCCTCTAAGTCTGTAGGGTACCGTTCAATCCAAAAAGTCCGAACCGCGGAGAGCAATAATAATGCAGAAATCTATATTGGAAGCACGAAACCCCGAGTTTTTTGTTTAAATATTTTTTTTACGGGTCCTTACAAACATCATAAGAATAATCTTCAAAAATAGTAGACATGCCTAACACCTTAACCTTTATTATCGACATCTATTTTTCATGTTATCTTTTTCAATCAGCTTAATAAGCACATAGGTAATCTTAACAGCAGAAGCCAGAACATAATAGAAATTTATAACATTTTTCAGCCAAAACAAACTATTATAGAGCCTCAACACAGCCCACAAAGGGAGATAATAATTCCTTATGCCATGTCAATTACTATCTTTTAGATTTCCTCTCAAACAACTCAACCAACACATAATTAACCTTAAGAACAACCAAAAATATGATTTACTTACCTTAGGCAATAGATAAAACTTGAAATCCCTAGCTTTGGTGTAGCCCACAAAAACCATCAATCACACCACAACACTATTGAAGTTGTATTCTCTTCTTGAATCAACTTTTGTGTTCAAGTTGGTGTGTAAACACTTGTATTTAGCCTTGAAACTATAATATATATGAATGAGATACTGACTATTAACATAATAAACAAGAACAACACAAAATCTGAGGTTACGTAACTTGAAGAGTCCTCCAAAACAGCCACAAAATGAAGGATTACGATCTAACAAACACCACGAGATCTCTAGCGTTGGATTCATGTTTTGCTCTTTAGTTTTCACTCTAGAATCATGGAGAATTCTTTGAGAGTATTTTGGGAGAGTATAGGGTCTGGTTGGGTCGAAATAAGTGAACCCAAATGAGCCTTTCCCCAATTTGTAAAGGTTGGTAAATCATCCACCGCGTAATTGGGTCCCATTGGGAGCTGCTTGCGCGATCTCTCTACTCCGATGTTAAATCGACAAACGGTTTAATGAGTTCTAAACTAGGCTCATAGAAATTAAATTTTATATGTGGATGACCCCGTAAATCTTATTATATTGAGAGGAAAACTGTGCTATATTTGACCTAATTTTCAGCACATTTATGAATGTAACTTGTGATGACTTTTGCCAACTTTTGTTCCATAACTCTCTTGACTTCAAACATAAGAAACGACTATCATACAACTACAATAACTCATACCATAACCTCCTTATCATGTTAACCACCCTAGTATCACCCCAAAAGTACATGTTATATTATTCTTAACTTATCGATATTCGACAAAACTTATTTTCTTCAATTCATTTAGCTTCTAAGATTTCCAACCCTTTTGGTACTTGTTATACATGATCTTAAATATTTGTAACCTCTAACGTAACATGATTAACTTACTTTGTGTACTTTCAAAGATGATCCCATTTCGGAGCTTACATCAATAGACTTACGACGTACTCTCACATATGAAAATGTGGGGTGCAACAGACCTGTTCTGATACCACTTTGTTGCACTCTAACCTAGGTGAGGTGGACATGCACTTAATTCCTTATGTACGTGAGCAACCCATTTCATAAAACTAGTAAACTTACCATATTTACAACACTTGCAATTAGAAAATCCCCTCCCCCCATATATATATATATATTAACATATGGGCATGCAAGGACTCAACCAACGCATATATTGTCTAGCATATGGTAACTGACCACAAGTATACATACGTCTACAAAAACCTCTAAGAACATCTGACAGACATAACATAGCTGGGACAGGTCCCCGACCTACCCATATGTTTATATATAAAATCAAACCATAAGGATATCTAGGCTCGACTACACCCGGATGATATGGAGCCTACCTATCAACAATTGGAACTTAAATTATTTATTCTAGGGGTCCGTCAAACTACCTACCTAAACATGCATCATGAAATGCAGAGCCCCTAACCAAAGGAACGTCAATACGAAATAATGTACCGAGTATGTAAGGCAACTAAATAATCTGGAGATCAGAGCTCACATTATACAATAAGTCTAGTAGGTCATATACCATAGTCTTACCAAACGAGACCCATAGCATTGCTCTGCAGATATTTCTTCCTGAACATTCTGTAACAACATCTCACAACTCATACCATGTCTAGTCTATCATACGCCAGTCATACGAAAACATAAAACTGCAATGCTAACTATTTGTATCGTCTCGTATATTTGTGCTAGCTACCAGACTCATAAGTATGTACTTTCCCGGCTCGCGTACCAGTGCTATCTTCTCATACCCGACTAATAAGTCGGTACTTCCGGACAAGAGTATCCATCATCTATGGGGCTATAATGCCCATATCTGCCAGACTAGCACTCATGTACTACTATGTCACTGGACCTGTCCGTTGTTCGTATCTATCTTACCAACAACATCCCTCAACAAGTAGAGTTTTCATATCACTTCTACTATGGTCATCAAATCATACTATAAGCAATAACTATAAACAAAAGGCAATCTCATTATTTCTACAATCATCTACAACCAACAACTCACATAGTGCCAAATTGTATCGTCATGATACTGGAATCCTTATAAGGAAGTCATAGTAGCTCATAGACACCTTCTAAATAGGATTAGAAGCTACTAAGAAACATTTGAAACTAGACCTACCAAGATGCTACTAGTTAAGGCATGTACGGGCTACTAAAGGTATGAGTAGAGAAACCCTTAATGGTAGTCTTTTTGATATATAAATACTTACAAGGCAGCTGTTTTGATTCATATGCACATTCAGATAGAAACAAGGGATAACTACCGAACATATGGAACTTGTGACATTGGGGCAATCTCAAGTAAGGAACGTGTGAGGCTAGCTAATACACGGTAGAACAACTCGCATTAAAGGTCGTTATACTAAGGAGGTCTTTACGGGTTAAACATTATAGCACAATTATATTCTCTAGAAAAGAACATGGGATGTGAAGAGCTATATGAAACACATTCTATCAGGTCGAAGAGTCGTTCAATACACGACAATAACGTTTCTAAGCATTTCATTTTGGAACTCACATTTATGGAGGGGGAACTTACTATAGATTCATACTAATGAAAGACGACCTTTCCACGGCGATGATGGAACTGGCCTTCTCCTTAAATCAAGCGACACAAGAACAATACTACCATTAATGAAGAGAAGCATAACAACTTAGCCGACGAACGACAATCCGCTCTATACATGATTCTAGGGTGTATATTTTCTACTAACACCAGTCTAATCCTCATAACACCATCAATAAGACATAATTATACATAGATCAATATCTCCAGCACCTCTATACAACAAAACTAGTCCGAACACGTCACAAAATAAATAAAACAACACTAGCATCAATAAGACAAACACGCTAACTAAAAAATGAGCAACAACTTTTCTTTACGGTAAATTGGATAGCATCTCCCCCATTTATTTTATATCCCTCAAGTCAAGAACAACATCAACACAAGAACAATCAACTATAACACCCTGGGAAATTTCGAAGTACTTGAGCGCTAGTAAGAAAGTTGATGTGCGCTAATTATATTATTTTGTATGCAGACAAGGTCTATTATAAGAATGATATCAATTTATCATGATAATATATGTATGAGGTTTATTAAGAATGGTTTAGGATCTAAGAGGAGCCACAAGGCTAAGGCAAGTTAAAAATATTATGACGGGATAACGTTTCACGTGATTTTGTACAAGATCCTACTTCAAACACATGACTAAGGAGGTGATCTACCTATCAAATTAAATACCTTTGAGTCTAGTTTCCAATGGTTCAAACCGTTTTACATTTGGACACTCCTACAATAAGTTATGACAAAATTACCAAAGACTAGAAACATGAGATTCTGCGACCAATTCTGCGATCGCAGAATAATTATGCGATCGCGAAAGTGCTTCTGCGATCGCAAACTGGTCGCAGAATGGACCCATACAACCCAATGTTTGGCACCGATTTTGCGGTGCATTTTGCGACCGTGTAGCCATTATGCGGTCCATTATGCGACCGCAAACCTGATTTCGAATGGGTTAATTTTTTTATTTTCATAACCCTACCCCATTTTGATAAATAGGCTTTTGGGTTTATTTTGGGGCAGTCATCTGAGATATTTTAGAGAGAAGTGAGAGTGTTCTAAATAGAGAAAGTAGATGAAGTATTTTGTTTATCAAGATCTTTCCCAAGCTTTAAAATCCAACAAGGAAATCTTACAAGATCTTCATCTAAGAGCTAAGATTCAAACCCCTAGTCTTCAATTTCGAGTTTGGGGTAAAAGATTGGTGATTGGGAGTAAGATTCTTAGGTGTAAGAGTATTATTTATATATTCTTGTACTAATAAGGTTTGTGGGAATATTATTGAGCTCAAATAAGAAATGATTGGGTTTTGGAGTAAAGGAAATCTTGTAGAAGAACCTTATAGTTAAATTTGCATGCCCCAGTGTTTGATAAAATGCTCAAATGAGCTGAGACCATGAATATCTTCCTAATTATGCTTCAATTTTGTTATGTCTCAAAATAGATTAGGATTCCTAGAATTTTCAAAACGCTATAGTAATTTAAGGAAAGCTCAAAGCAAGGTATGTTGGTTAAACTTTCTCTCTTAGAATAGATATCCATAATGTTTCTGTAAGATCAAGTATGATTGGCTCAAGATTCCTAACTTATATATTCCGGGTTATTCCCTATAAACTTGTTTATTCCAAATGATCCTTATGTCGAAAGATAGATGTTCAAAGTATGGTTTGCGTATTAAAATATTGTGGGTTTGAGTCATGTTTTAAATAAGAACTAGTATACCTATTGGGTGAGAAATGCTCGATATGGTTAAGACTCATAATTGCTCATATGTGTACCTAAAGTTTTGATTGAAGTGTCTTGTTTTTTGTAATCTTTAAAGATGCTTAAAAATGAAATAAGCGAATTGAAGAAATAGAGTGTGGCCAACGTGCCAAGAATTTAAATTATAGTTGTGGCTAGTGGTGCCAATGAAATGAGAATATATGATAAGGACTATGAAATGAGCCTCGAGTTAAATGTTTTAAAATGACTTCGAAAATAGAATTGTCTAAAAGCTTTCGTACTCAAGTCATGCCCTATGTGGATGTTTTAACAAATACTATGCTTTGTGAGTATTTTCAATGTGTTTTACGTTCTTACATATTCGTGAGTGAAAATTGTGTATTTCTCTTTTTGGGAAAAAGTATTTCATGAATAAATGGGGTGTCCCTTCTTGATGATTTGAACTTGTGCAACAATTGCCAATTATTTACTCCATTGTTCATTTCTAATGAACTTAAAGTTGTGATTTTCAGAATATTCTATATGTTGATATTTGATGGTGATCTTGAAATTGAAAGAAGTGAAAGTGTGGAATATGAAATACGTCCATCGTGTCACGAATAAAGAATCTTATGAATGGCCTAATGAGCCAAGGAATATTGTCGTTGTGAATGACTGGAAATACTAATGCGAATTTATACAATGTGAAATATGTTGAGGTGAGTACAATTGTATTTATGTTACCTCTGTGTGAAAATCAAATAATTTTTTTTTTGGGAGCATCATTAGCAAAATCGAGAAAGGGTGGGTCATAAGGCCCACACCTGAAACTACACGTGCCGGTATAGAGGTGGATTATGATTATTCCCCTTATTTGGGATGAAATTGAAATATAGGATAAATTATGATATTATTTCTCTTAATTGGGGTGAAACCGGTAACAATTGTGGATTGGAAAAACCAACCCACACAACATATGCGGGAAGGCGACCTAGCTGATTGGGTGGAGATCAGACGCCATATTGCGTATATGGTGCTACTACTCTTGGTAACAACTTTATTTTGCATCACATGTAAAACCACATTGTTTGTGGGGAGATGGCCTAGCCGATCGGGCGTGATCGGACTCCCTGCAACAAAGACGGTCCAACATCGATGCCAATGATCTCCCAACCAAAATTGTATATGAAGTTTGTATTTTTAAAATTATTATATTTTAACTGGACATTTGGATATTGTTGATTGTGACTTCCTATTTCTATGTGTTGCCTTTTCTTATACGGGCACTCTATTTTGAAAGAGGACTTTTAGCTATACATACTAATGCTATTCGACAGTACTAATATCCCTTTTGCCGGAGGTGCTATATTTTTAATGGATGCAGGGTGTTCTACAGCAGTCGACATTGACCAGTGATAGCAGTACACTCTTTTTAGTTGATTTGGTAAGACCCACTTCATTTCGGGGTCATGTATATTTTGTTTCTAATGTATTGTGTTTTGAGGTATAGTCGGGGCCTTGTTGCCGGCATTTCCATATTACTCTTCTATTGTACTTAGAGGCTCCGTAGACAGGTTATGGGCTGGGGTTGATGTTGGGAATTGAACTAGAAATGTTGGTATTTGGAAATCATATTTTTCTTAAATTCTATAAACGCGTAATATTTTGGAAATTATGAATGAAGCTACTAATGGGAATGAAAAGGAAATTGTTAATAAAGTTTTTTCAGTATTTGATTAATGGAGTACATATCCTCTTTATTCATGGATAAGTTTGGGTAGAAGGAAATCTAATAGACTTGCTCGGCTGGGTTCTCTCGGTTGAGCGTCGGTCGCGCTCCCCGAGTTTGGGGCGTGACAAACTTTGTATCAGAGCCCAATGTTTTAAAGTGACCTAAAATATCTCGGAGCCGTGTCTAGTATAGTCCTTCTTATCGGTGTGTTGTTGACCACATCTATAATGAGAAGGCTACATGGACATTTAGGAATTTCACACTTCTGTGATACTCCAGATCGTGCGATAGAGCTCAAGATAGGAAACTAATTTCCTCATCATGTCTCATTTTCCATATGAGTAACCCGCAAGTTCGAGGCAGCAGGGAGTGAATAAAAGAACCAGTTTATGTGGTGAGACCACCTAAGAAATGAAAGAGGATTATTGGCATCAATAAGCCGAAATGTTTTATATGAAAGAAAAGCCACTCGGGTTTATGTTGGATGATTCTTGAAATATGTTATGGTTATGGAAAGAGGGAGAACAAGAAGAACAAATGTCCTTAGGTTGGATACACCTATTCCGGTCTGCCCGATATGCGAGCAAAAAACAATTTACGTCATGTTGTGAGTATGCTTAGAAGCGTGTTAGGGGTGGTAGATTTGGGCAATTCCAAAAGTCCATACAACGAGCTGTTGCTGAGATTGTTACTCCCGCTATGAAGTCTTGGAGGAAGACTAAGGGGAATGCTTATGATGTATGCAAAAAGGGTAAATATCGGGTAAGTGGGGCGAATCAGTTTAGCGGACCCCATCCTCATTGTGTGAAGTGTATGATATGTCATTCGGGGGTATGTCACTATGGTACTAATGTACGTTTTGGATGTGGAGTAGAGGGGCATCAATTAAGGTACTGCCCTGTCAATCTAAAGTCATCAAGTAAGTCACTCCTTAGTACATAATTAAGAACACCACATTACTTTCCTTGTTGTATATGTGCATCCATACTGAAGAGGCCTACATAAATATGGTCTTAACCAAAACGTTGAATCACAAAACATTGCATGTATCTACTCTTTGAACGAGACACGTTATTCGTGAATCCACTCTATCACAAATTCTCTTATTTACAACCTTATGTGGAATTGAGCTCTATAATTATGTCCTTATATTGAGTTATAACTCTAGGATTAATACTTCTTACGTGCTTTCCTAAATTCTCAACAAGGGACTATACGTGATGAATTTCGTTCAAAACCTTTTGATTCAAATGGATAACATCTGGTCATTTGTGCCAATACACGCACCACCATAATATTTACCTATGTGGTATTAAATCTAATGTAAAGCAGCCTAGTGTTGAGATCCTTCTCGAGTCACTGTTTTTCTCTCTGGTGTATGTGACTCTTATGGTTTGAACAATCACCTTGTTCCTTTGTGTATATTATCACGAATCCCTTTCACCGTCTATTAACATGAGAGCATATTGATTTGAAAGAAAAATTTGTCGTATCTCTAGTCCTTTTATATAGGATCAACTATTGGCAAAGGTTAAGTTGTGAGAATGATAATAATATCACAAGTGTTCAAATTCTTTGTCATCCCCATGGGCTTGTGACATAGATTCCCTGTGTCAGTTAATGTTAAGAATGTAATGCAATTTCATGCATTTTGAATATCACATTTTGGGTGCTAGAATATTTCCATATCGAGTTATATTGATTTTCCCTACGTTCCAAGAGGCGACTAGTGTCACATACTTGGCTATCTCTCTCCCAGGCCTACTATTGCCAAACAAGGCACATATTAAATGAAACAACTATTGTTGTCCTTTTCACAACTCATTTCTTTTAAATCTTAGAATCATGAACATGATCCCTACATTATCAATGCCTAATAGGCAACTCTATGCCTCATTTGTCAAATCAATCATGCCATCACAATGATTAACCATGCCAGTGGTATTCGTAGTATCCTTCATGTCTCTTGGGATATAACCTCATGAACTACCTTACTCAGCACACTGATGGATTATTGAATAATTCTAGCCAATCTCGAACCTTGTTGTTCAAATTTATAGTAACCTATGGGGGTTGAAGGTTCAAACATGTCAAAGAAGAAACATCATCCCATGATCAAATATATTGGATAGGAAGTTTTATGTTCATATTCAAGTTAGCACATCTTAGACTAATTAATGGAGGTCGCCAAAGGTTTAGTTTGGGTGTTTGGCGTAGGGATATAGAGTTGAAAAAAGTGAACAGGTTATTCTCAAGATTTTCTCTATGATTATATTGGGTGAATTGTTAAGGAAGCTAATGTATGTGTAGTTACATTAGGTCTTACGAAATCTTGAAGGAAATAGGCCAAACTATGAGTAAGATGTTTCCCTATTATTGTCCTCCGTGCACATGGTGTTTCATGTTTTTATATCTAAGGAGGTAATTGGAAATCCTTTGTATATCATTCCGGTGGAGGTTATTAGAGGAGAAGTTAATAGATAGTTAGCTTACGAGAGGTACCACCTAATTTTCATCCTTGTTAGATAAGTCCGGAAGTTGGGATTGCCTACGTTAATGTGTTATGGAGAAGTCTGTAAGTCGAAATAGTCACCTTGAAGGCCGAAAGTGTTGTAGAAAGAAAAATTTTTCGCCTGATTGTATGGCAATTAGCTTTGATTTGAAAGGTACTTTCTAGGTGTTATGATTTAAAAATGTGCAGTTCATGTCAAGATACCACTTTTGTTAATGTAATGCCCTAATGTTGAGATCGGTGTTGTTGATATATACTGTGATGCGTTGTTGAGTAATTGATATATTGTTAGGATTGATTTATGGGATTCTCTGACAGGTGGATAGTCCCAGTTACAGGGGAAACTCTGTTGAAATTTTTAAGAATTTGTAAAGATAGCCAGATTTTAAGGGCCCTAAGTAAGTTTATATTTTGGAAGGGAAGTATAAGACCCATGTGGTCATAAGAGCCCATGTATAATGGTTGGAGATAAAAGGGTGGTAACTCTATTCTTAGAAGTGACTTGTAGAACATTCGAGGACGCATTTTCTTAAGTGGGGCAGAATGTAACACCCCGGAAAATTTTGAAGTATTTGAGAGCTAGTAAGAAAGTTGATGTGCGCTAATTATATTATTTTGCGTGCAGACAAGAGCTATTATAATAATTATATCAATTTATCATGATAATATATGTATGAGGTGCATTAAGAATGGTTAATGGTCTAAGAAAAGCCCCAAGGCTAAGGCAAGTTGAAACTTTTATGATGGGATAAAGTTTCAAGTGAGTTCGCATACGATCCTACTTTAAACGCAAGCTGATACAAAACTATAACTACTTACTAGGAGATCTACCTATAACATTAAAGCTCTTTGAGTCTAGTTTCAGACGCATCAAACCGTTCAGCATTTGGACACTCCTAGAAGAAGTTATGATCAAATTACCAAAGGCTGGAAAAATGAGATTCTACGACCAATTCTGCGATCGCAGAATAATTATGCGATCGCGAAAGTGCTTCTGCGACCGCAAACTGGTCGCAGAATGGACCAGTACAGCCTAGTTGTTGGCACTGATATTGCGGTGCATTTTGCGACCCACATAGCCATTCTGCAGTCCATTATGCGACCGCAGACCTGATTTCGGAGGGTTAATTGTTCTATTTTCATAACCCGACCCCATTTTGATAAATAGGCTTTGGGGTTTATTTTGGGGCAATCATCTGAGGTTTTTTTAGAGAGAAGTTAGAGTGTTCTAGAGAGAGAAACTAGGTGAAGTGTTTTATTCATCTAAGAAGTAAGATTCAAATCCCTAGTCTTCAATTTCGAGTTTGGGGTATAAGATGGGTGATTGACAATAGGATTCTTGGGTGTAAGAGTATTATTTGTACATGCTTGTACTAATAAGGTTAGTGGGAAGACTTTTGAGCTCAAATAAGTAATGATTGGGTTGTGGATTAAAGAAAATCTTGTAGAAGAACGTTGTAGTTAAATTTGCACACCTAGTGTTTGATAAAATGCTCAAATGAGTTGAGACCATGAATATCTTCCTAATTATAGTTCAATTTTGTTATGTCTCAAAATAAATTGGGATTGCTAGAATTTGCAGAACGTTGTAGTAATTTAAGGAAATCTCAAAGCAAGGTATGTTGGCTAAACTTTCTCTCTTAGAATAGATATCCATAATGTTTCCGTAAGATCAAGTATGATTGGCTCAAGATTCCTAACTTCTATATTCCGGGTTGATTCCCTATAATCTTGTTTATTCCGAATGAGCCTTATGTCAAAAGATAGATGTTCAAAGTATAGTTTACGAATTAAAATGTTGTGCCTTTGAGTCGTGTTTTAAATGAGAACTAGTATACCAATTTGGTGAGAAAAACTCGATATGCTTAAAATTCATAATTGCTCATATATGTACCTAAAGTCTTGATTGGAAGTGTCTCGTTGTTGATAATCTTTAAAGATGCTTAAAAATGAAATAAGCGAATTGAAGAAATAGAGTGCGGCCAACATGCCAAGAATTTAAGTTATAGTTGTGGCTAGTGGTGCCAATGAAATGAGAATATGTGATAAGGATTATGAAATGGGCCTCGACTCAACTGTTTTAAAATGGCTTCGAAAATAGAATTGTCTAAAAGCTTTTGTACTCAAGTCATGCCATATGTGGCTGTTTTAACAAATACTATGCTTTGTGAGTATTTTTAATGTGTTTTGCGTTCTTACATATTCGTGAGTGGAAATTGTTTATTACACTTTTTGGGAGAAATTATTTCTAGAATAAATGGGGTGTCACTTGTTGATGATTTGAACTTGCGCATCCATTGCCAATTATTTACTCCATTTTTCGGAAAGAAATCTATTGTGCTTAAATTTTTCATTTCTAATAAACTTAAAGTTGTGATTTTCGGAATATTGTATATGTTGATATTTGATGGTTATCTTGAAATTGAAAGAGGTGAAAGTGTGGAATATTAAATACGGCCATCGTGCCAGGAATAAAGAATCTTGTGAATGGCCTAATGAGCAAAGGAAATATTGTCGTTGTGAATGTCTGGAAATACTAATGAGAATTTATACAATGTGAAAGATGTCAAGGTGAGTACAATTGTATTTATGTTACCTCTATGTGCAAATCAAATCAAAAATAGTTTTGGGAGCATCATTAGCAAAACCGAGGAAGGGTGGGTCATAAGGCCCACACCTGAAACTATACATGTCGGTGTAGAGGTGGATTGTGATTATTCCCCTTATTTGGGATGAAATTGATATATTTGAGATATTGTGATAGTATCCCCCTTAATTGGGATGAAACTGGTAACAATTGTGGATTGGATAAGTCAACCCACACGGCATATGTGCGAAGGCGGCCTAGCTGATCGGGTGGAGATCAGACGTCATATTGCGCATATGGTGGTACTACTTTTGGTAACAACTTTCTTTCACATCACATGTCAAACCACATTGTTCGTGGGCAGATGGCCTAGCCGATCGGGCATGATCGGACTCCGTTCTAACAAAGACGGTGGTATATCAGTGCTAATGATCTCCCAACCAAAATTGTATATGAAGTTCGTATTTTGAAAATTATTATGTTTTAACTGGCCATTTGGATATTGTTGATTGTGACTTGCTGTTTCGATGTGTTGCTTTTTCTTATATGGGCATTCTATTTTGAAAGAGGACTTTTAGCTATACATATTAGTGCTATTCGACAGTTCTAACGTACCTTTTACCGGGGGCACCTGCATCTTTAATAGATGCGGGTGGTTCTACAACAAGCGACATTGACCAGTGATAGCAGTACACTCTTTTTAGCTGATTTGGTGAGCCCCACTTTATTTCGGGGTCATGTATCTTCTGTTTCTCATGTACTGTGTTTTGAGGTATAGTTGGGGCCTTATTGCCGGCATTTCCACATTACTCTTCTATTGTACTTAGACGCTCCGTAGATAGGTTGTGGGTTGGGGTTGATATTGGGAATTGAACTAGTGATGTTGGTATTTGAAAATCATGTTTTTCATTAATTCTATAAACGCATAATATTTTGAAAATTATGAATGAAGCTGCTAATGGGAATGAAAAGGAAGTTGTTAATAAAATCTTTTCAATGTTGGATTAATGGAGTACATATCCTTTTTATTCATGGATGAGTTTGGGTAGAAGGAAATCTAACAGTCTTGCTCGGCCTGATTTTCTTGGTTGAGTGTCGGTCGCGCTCCCCGAGTTTGGGGCGTGACATCAACAACTATATGTCTAGCACATGAAGAACAATAAGAACAACCCCTCTAAACGTTACACAACAACACCTTGAACCCAACTTCGACATAGCCACTCTACTTGCAATGTTATCGCTATCCAACCTATCTAAAGCTCTATTAAGCCTAAATACATGGAGGACAATGTAAATATTACCTTGGATGACAGGAATCAGTCCAATGATACATTGCTTCATCTTGAAGTAACTTCAATTCCAGAACACAAAGGGGAAGAACAAGATAAACTAACATCACAAGAACTTTTAAAGGAGAAACTGCTTTCCAACCTCGAATAACTTGACTTCAGTGGTTGGGGGACTGCTGTCACGCCCCAAACCTGAAGAGGTATGGCTGGTACCCGATTCCAAACTCAGCCCGACCATACCACTCTATAACTGTGAACTCTGGAGGGGTAACCCACAACTTAGGCCGATGAGGCCTTATTATAAATCAACTGAAAATAACGTCTCTCTCATCTGAGGAGTAAACGTACCCAAAAGCTCATATATATAACTGTGTAGGCCGACGAGGCAGCCATGAATGTTTACAACCAGCAATACCAAGCTGAACATGCACACATGGCTGACAAGGCCACAATACTGATATACAAAATATACATGACTCGTCTACAAACCTCTAGAGATAACAAAATTGTATCATGGTCGGGACAGGGACTCGACCTACCCATCAAACTTGTATATATAAAATTGACTCTAAGGTCTAGACCTTGTAATTCTGAGGAAGTGTAGCTTACCAACCAAGCTAATGTTTGACTCTGTCTACTGCAAAGGTCTAGCCAGCTGTCTATCAGGACCTACAGGCATGAAATGCAGTGTCCCCAGCAAAAGGGACGTCAGTACAAAATAATGTACCAAGTAGGTAAGGCAACATAATAACTAAAGATGAAACTGAACTGATAATATAATAACTAAAAATAACTGGCAGTCAAAGATAATTTGAAGATATTCTTACCTGCTGATACTGACTCAACTCTTTCAATATATTAAGTAAAATAGCTGACCGGCCCTATAAGGCTCGGTATGTATAACTGCTTTGCCGTAGTAGGATCTCTCATAGGCGCTCGACCATACTAGGCTCTGTATCTCGTCCATTCTGGGCTCACTCATAGGTGCTCAGCCATAATAGGCTAGGTATATACTTTACCATCTGATCAGAGGTTGCCCATTAAGGGCCTGCCCACCGATTATAGCTCGATGGTGGTGAAATACTGTAATATTGAATATATATATATATATATATATAGTTTCTCTGCTCTCTTTACTCGAATAACACAATACTTAACTGAATACAAAGTCCCGATAAGGGAGAATATGATTAGTTATGAGAATAGGATTATGTACATAAATTCAGGAATACGAACTTCTCTTTATTTCTCGTTATCACACACATGTAGTTACGAAATCATGCCAAAATGAAGGAAAGGTTTAGCCTTAACATAACATATCACAATCTTTCCATTAACCACATTGAACTCGTCTCTTCGCACCATAATCTACAACAATGATAATAATACTAACATTAAGTTACAAAAGGTACATCTATCACACAACGAACAACAAGCTAATTTCATGTTAAAACGGGCAGCGTCTCCCCTATAATCTTTACTTCCTCCCAATTCGAGATAAAAGCAACAACACCAGAGCACAACAATAACAACATATATATATATTAATTTCCAACCTTATATAAATCACAAAATACTACAAAACAGCCCAAGACACCCCAATCTCTTCATACACAAAACGACCAGCATAGTAGCATACAAAACCCCCCAAAATGTTACTACGAGTGACCAGCCAACCACCCAACTTTATGTGGTATTTCTCTGCATCCTTTCACCTCCAAATCTCCATACAACAATACCAAAACACACAATCCAATAACAACATAAAATAACCCACAAAGCAGTCCACTACAAATGGAATAACTCGAACTCATGGCGTTCGAACTTAACCTTAGGTTGAAAGTAGTGCCGAGCTCAAAAAGAGGTCAGTGTCATACGCAATTATCCAATATTAACTCTTAATAATATAATGGAATCACTAAAAGTGATAGCTCTAAAGATATTATGCTCAGGTCGTTCATAATTACGGAAAAGTATACATGCTTTCAAGGTATAACAGCCAAGTCCAGATATTACAATTGAAAATCAACTAAACATGAGTTTATCAATAGAACTGTATTTCCAATTCACAACACCAGATAATAATTTCCGTTTACTAATTAGCATGAGGAAATTATGTCTCTATGCCTACATGTCAAGTCACCAATTACCATATACCATCAAATATGAGGAATATACATCTCTATGCCTACATGCAAATGTACTTGTCAAATCATGAATATCACAGTACCGTCTAGTATAAGAAAAAATGCATCTCTGTGCCTACATGCCAAGCATGCATGTCAAATGAATGATTTTACGGTGATATTCCCAGCTAATCTCTCCCTCAACATACTCAAGCTATCTATTTCAAATGGCCACTTCATCATAGACACACACACACATACAAACACACACAAAAACTCACTCAGCATTGTATGGGTACCTGGCTCATAAGCACATCACCAAAGCATGTTTATATAGATCAATGTGCATGTGCTCACTGCTGGTGTATCAGACTCCAGAGGGGTGGATCCTGCCTAAGCGCTAATCAACTCTAACTGGAGCTGCTGGTGGCTCCTCTGTCGCAGCTCGGGTAGGTGCTCTAGCTGCACAACGTGCCCCTCCTCGGCCTCTACCCCTTCCCTGGCCTCTCGTGGCTCAAGAAGGGGGCGTGGGTGTCTGATCATTAGATCCAGCAGTGCGTGTCCTCACCATCTATGAGAGAATAGAAGGTCAAAGATTTAGATTTCAAAGTTAATCAATTCGCATGATAAGGAATCAAAGAAGTGTAGTTTTTCTAACAGTTTTGTTGCCTCTCGAAGATAAGTACAGACGTCTCCGTACCGATCTGTACGACTATACTAAACCTACTTATGACTCGTAACACTTATGAACCTAGAGCTCTGATACCAACTTGTCACTACCCTATTTTTCCACCTTGGGATGTCGTGATGGAACCTAGTCTCTAAGACTAGGTAAGCCTAACATTTAATAATACTTTAAGAAGAATAATCAAACACGAATACTAAAGTAAAACTAATAGAAACTCACATAGTCTTCCAAAATAGAACCTTAACTACAACTTTCCCAAAACCGGTGGAACTGAGTCATAAGATCTACAGAATAATTTGAATGTCTACTACAACACTGTCTAAATGGAAAAATACGACAAAAAAGAAAGATAAAGAAAAGTGATTCCGAGGCCAGCGGATGCCGAGCAGGTGTTGCACCCTATTTTGCACTAGTCAAAACAAGATTCAACTTATGGTTTCTCTGTTGTTGATAAAAGAGAGTCTCCACCTAATATTTAAAGGTATACTAGGGTACCTATTCAATTACTAAATCCATATTGTTTATTGATCTGCTAATCGGTGAGATTTTGGGTAAGGGTTCTTGTTCTTCTAAGGGGAAGGTGTTAGGCACCCCTTAAAATCTACCTGAGGTAGCTGCATAGGACTTAGACTAGGTTAAAAGGTTAATTGTTTGTATTATGCTTAAACTAGTATGAAAGAAGCGGCATAATATATGTCCATTTGCGAAGACTAAATGCTTAAGAACAGCGTGTTTGGTTTTAAAAGACATAGGTTTAAAAAATCTTTAGAAGATAATATTATATATGCATATGATTGAAACATAATGTTTGAAAAATTTGAGATGGGATTAACTTGTAAACATTTCAAATAATTATAGATATTTATGTAAATATAGTGAAAATATTGTGAATGAATAGGTTAAGATATACCTTGGTTTTCAAATTCATTTCTTTGAAGAAAATTGCTAGACGTCCCTTTAAAATGGGCGACGACATTTTTTCAACTTCGTGGAGAAGCAGAGTTTAAAAGACAAGTTTTAGATTCCACTTCAGGTTTTTGAAAAGAGACGATCATCGCCTTTGCTAAAGTTGTTTTGTTCCCAAAAGACTTTCTAAAATCATTAGTAAAGATTAGGATAAACAATGTATGATTATCAAATTAAGGCTATCTATTACTAAGTCTAATATTTCTTTTAATCCTATATCTTTTAGGGCTTGCCTAGATTGTCTACATGATTCAAAGAGGTAAAGTAAAGCATTTAATCCAATATGATAATTGTTGTATACATGTGAGAGATAAAGAAAATAAAATGCAACAAAGGCAGTGAAGCAGTAAAGAAGTAAAACAGTAAAGTAGTAAAGAGAAAGGATGGACTCTGGTTTTGGGCCTAAAAGAGGCATGTCTAGCAGATAGCAGAAACGGACAGCAGCTGACTTCAGACTTCCCAAAATGCAATGATGCGAGGGGCTGGGCCTGAGTTCCTTGAGAACTCAGCAAGCTTAACAACTGTACATTTTCAAAAGGAAGCGAGAAAGTCATTAGAAAACAATACTCTATACATATGTCCATATATGAAATATGCCAGCAAATGACTTAAATAAAATATAGCAACTAATACTACCTAAATATTATGAAGGGTCATACTATAATGTGGTGGTTATGTATAGCAAAATGATTTACATTGAAAACCTTTTGTTGTCATTAAATACTAAGCGCAAAGAGAGTAATGAATATGAATGAATTAAAGGCTAAGGGTAGAGTTCTACTCAAGGTCAAATCCCCGTTTGAATCCCCTGACACTTCAAAGTTCCCGAGGGTCTCAAGGCCCAGGGCAATGCTTGTGCCAGAGAGAGTATCCTAACCAAGAGTTAAACTCTACTTTCAAATACCCTGAACCGCTAATGACTCATTCTTCCCCACAAGTTTAAGTGCCAATGAGGCACTTTCAATGTAAACGAATCACCATAACAATATCATACCATAGAAATATATACCGCCCTTAATAAAGACAAACAGAATACCACGAGAACACAAGGTAATTTATTTACAACATCATAACCATGTTTCCAAACCAAGTAGATGACTAACACATTAACAAGTCAAAAGGCTGAGTTTCAGACACACATAGAAACAGGGGCATTATCATGTTCCTATCAAAGAACCAAGCACTTGAAATCAGGTATCTTGAAGGTAGGAAAAGCATACGATTCATCCCTTTAACAGTTAATGAATGCAAGTGTATTTGCCTTTACAGCCACTTAATTTAACCAATAACACTGATTGTTTAAACTCAAGTCTGGTTTTAACACATACAAGTTAATGAGACTACTAGAAGCTTTGAAAGCATCATCCAAGGTTTCAGACAAATAGTCATAGTCAGAACTTCTACAGTTATTATTAGAGATACGAAAATATACCAGAGTTTCAATCAAGACTGCAGGCTTATAAATCTAGAGAGAATACCAAGTGTTCTTAACAGAAACTCATTCCTCAAGTCTTTCTTATCTTTAAAATCAATGACATGACTACTCCTTTCTAAGAATGTTAAACCCTGACTAAAAATAAGCAGATTGTTATATTCAAGCAGGAACAATAGGAGGTTTACCTTAGTTTTCTCAAGCTACATTCAATTTATTTAAAGGAGAGAAAGAGCTTGATATAATTTTAAAACAGTGCAGACATACATGAAATTATGAAAGACAAAACAGAAGCATTGATGAACCAGAATGAGTACAATATCACAATAAGAAACATACACAAAGGCACTTAGCAGAGGTTATAGACTAAGTCTTGAGTTATATTAGATGCTGAATTGCTAGCTTCATTTAGGAAACTCTTGAAGAGCATTAATAGGACTGCTTGTGTTGGCTAATAGGCTAGTAATATCCTAAGGCATAGGACAAGACTGCATTCTTTTGAAGAGAGTCTTAGGTTTCACATTCATGCTATCCTTGTTTGAAGGTCAAAACGTATTGCAATATGCAGGCAAAATATATAGTCTCAAAGTTTTCATTAGTTCTAATAGTGAATAACAGTAGACCAAATAAACTCAGAAAGTTTTAATGATACTGTATACACAAACATGGATATAGAGGACAAACAGAGATGGGAACAAAATTCTCATTCAAGTTATATATAGGATGTTCCAGCCAAGGCTTTTACCAAATAAGATTGAATTTCATTCATTATAAAGTCAGGTAAGTAATAGCATTAGAGAAGTTCAGAACAAGAGAGACCTTATACTAAGCATGTTTAGCTTAATGTTATAGACTAAAAAGTGGTAGTTTAAATGATGTGATTCATTTCAACTTACTGACACAGTAATTAATACTCATACACATAAGATATGATTTGTATCCTTATTCATAAAGATGACTTAATCATGATAGAGCACATACGAAAGTAGTCACTGAGGTTCATCAAAGTTGGCCTGGTTTCCTTAATGAGGTTATTTCATATGCTAAGTCTTACAGATGTGATCGACAGTTAAGCATAAACACAAGACTTTCATAGTAATGACTCATAGGGTATTCCAAACTACCCAACACTTATGTGAAGAAGGAAAGCATCTTAAGAATTTCAATTTAACATACTTCAACTCATTAGTAAAGGATTATATCATGATCATTCATATCACTCTTAGTTAAAATCATTAAATAACAACGACAAGTATAGAATAACAGACAACATTAAACATGATTAGTGTAATAGACATGAAGATCACAATAGAACATTTAGAGAAAATCTAAAATTAGAACAAGTATGGGAAGCTATCAAGTCACATTAAAAGAACTTAATTGTATAGGTTATTTGATTCAGAGTAGCAATTCTCAAGGCTACATAATGACTTAATCAAACTTACTTGAGACACACACAAACGTAACAGTAAACCATAAGTTAGTAATAAATCATTACGAGAAGGAACAAATAACTAAGTGCTAATGACAAACATCATAAACGAAGGAAGTCAATAGAAAGACAACAGTAGGTTCATGATTTTAACCAAAATAGTCAAAAGAAAAGAAGTGGAGGTATACTGACCTCATTGGGTGCAGCAGACCAAACAAGAATTCAACTTAGCTGTCTGGGAAACAAAGCTTCAAGCTTTGAGCAGTGGGAGAACTAGGAAACAAAGAGAAAAAAAAATTAATGAGAGAAAGAGAGCCTAAGCTTTGACACCTTAGTGATTTTGATACTCGTATTGGTTTTTTTTTGTTCTCGTTAGGTCAGTTAGGTGTGAGAAGTGAAAGTTCTATTTATAGTGACAATTAATTCCCTAAGTTACAGATTCAAAATTAAGATAGTGGAAGATGATAAGGAGTGGATGATGTGTTCAAACTCGAGTGAAATCAGAGATGACAAAGGTGAAAACAATGATAGCTTTTACCTGAGGGAGGAAGATTGCCTGTTGGGAACAAAAGCACTTGGATAAAGGCTAAATGTCTAGAGATCTTTGCGCTTGATCTCTAGACCAAGAATATTGATGATAACTCTGTAAAGTGGCCATGCATGCCATTAATTTTGACAGAGCAAAAAGAATCCTTGAGGATTCGACCTTGCACCGATTTTTCTTGGGTTTCGAATTAGGGATTTTGAAATTCAATAAGTGAAGTGTAAATAAAATCTCAGGCTTCATAGCCTAGGGATGAAGTGATTGATTCTACCAGTTGGACTTGAGAAAGCAAAGATGAAATGGTGTTTCGATTTTAAGGATCATAATCTGGTACTTCAAATTTGATGAACAAAAGGAGAATTATCAGTGGGATTCTGGGATAGGGAAGCAGGAGAGGACGATTTGATTAGAGATTTCATGACCTTGCACGGATTTGTGCAAGGTTTGTTGATTGATGTTCACGAGGAATTGAGAGAAAAAAGAGGGAAAGTGGAAAGGGAGGCGGTTGTTGGAGTTGCAAATGAATTAGGGTTAGGGGATGGAGGTTGGTCGTCTCTGAGTTAAGAATGAGAGACGAGATCTGGGCCGTTGGATCTGATGATCAACGACCCTGATAGTTGGGGCACTAAAGGGTTTTGAAGAGGAATTTTGTTGGCCGTCGGATTATAGTGATTTGACGGTGGTGATGAGATCTCTGGGTGAGTGTTTTTAAATTTAAGGGAAAACGGATATAAATTGTGAGCCATTGATTTAATAAATGGACAACTTGGATTCACTGTATTTTGTTTGTGAGTGTTATGGGGCGGTGACGTGGCACGAGCAGATTGGCTAAGAGAGCAGGTCTTGGATAGCCAAGGTGGAGAGTGAGGGAATTGGATCTGGGTCATTTTTGGATCGGGCTGGTGCATTGGGCCAATTATGATTTAGAAAATAGCCGATTTGTGTTTAGGAGTGCAATTGCAATTGTAACCATTTGGCTCATAACCCTTTTGAAATTAATTTAAATAAACTTAATTATTTTCAATAAAATATAGTATAAATTATAATTGTCAAATGTACTATTAATTATTGTAATCCACCACCTATAAAATACATAAATCAAATTATTAACATAGTAGTATAATTAATTAGAAATTGAGGAGAAATTTGTTAAATTAATAACAAATCCTAAAGGTTATTTTAATAATCTTAAAATAGTAAGTATATTTGTAATACTAATACTAATACTAAATTATTAATTTCAAAACTAATATTTGTTAATTTTGTTGGATAGGTATTTATTGATTGAAGATATTTTCAAAATATTCATTATAAATTATTAAGTATAAATAAATTAATTTAAAAAGGGAGGGTCAAAAATGGCTGTCAACAGCTGCCTCTCTTTGACCGGAGACGATGAAAGAGTTTTCGGGCAAAGAAATTGAACCAAAGCCAATTTGTCCCGACTTTCGGCATGTATTTCAGGAATGGAACGAGGATTATGAGCTGTAAGATTAAGGAAAACTCTAGGAAATTGTTTTTTAGGGAATTGGCGTCGAATTCTTGCTGTGAATTGGTTACATACCTCGGGCTTATCGAGGATCAAGCCTCATGTAGTTATGGAGTGAAGACTTTAAGGAATCGATGCTCGTAGGAATTGCCCCAGTATCGTATTATGACGATACTGCGAGGCGGAAGATTCCGCACTCATGAAAGCTTCGAATTTGCCGCTTGACTTGAAAGATTTGAAAAGGTGGAGTTCTACTAATGAGTTTGTTGTCCCTCATAGAATTGTAGTTCGGTCTGCTGCTTAGAATGAGTTCCACGTTGCGATATTTGTTCCTGCAAAAGATGAAATACACACATACCCATATATTGCAATGCAGAAAATATTAAGATGTGATATAAATGATGCAGGAATAATGATGCCTGGCTGCCGGCAAGCCGTTATTTGAGATCGGGATGATGGGATACTTGAACTTGACTCGATTGTTATCCGGGCTGTGTACCATTCCGCAGCTGTCGGAGCATTTTACCTCCTCGTCGGGAGTAGTTGTATAATGCATCTCCGCTTGTTGGGAGAGTTTTTCATTGAAAAGTGTCTTCGCATGGTGGGAGAGCTTGACTTGTAGAGTGCATATCCACTTGTTGGGAGAGCTTTGCGCTGAAAGAGTAAAGTACCTCCGCTTGATGGGAGCGATCGACTTGCAAAATGTGTCTCTGCTATGTGGGAGAGCTTTGGACTGAAAAAGTGAAGTACTTCCGCTTGATAGGAGTGATTGACTTGAAGAAAAACGTAATCATGCCTGTAAGGTGTGTGAGAAAAACGTCAATACATTCCAGATAACAATAAGGGAAAAGAAAATCATGCCCAAGAGACACTCTTGACTGTGAGTCTAAGTTTGCGGCCATCGATTAGCAGAACGTTGACAACGAGGTTTGCAACTGTCTATTTTAGCCTCCGATGTGATGGAGCACCGGTGCAGATCGTTCCTATTGGCAGAGCAAATAGTTTTCTATATACAAGGCTTCGATTGGAGAAACCAACATTTGATTTGTACAAAACGCTCTGGTCGATTGAGCTGACAATTTGTTATATATAAGGATCAAATTGGTAAAGCAAGCGGCTCGTTTTATACAATGTGCGGGCAGTTTGCTATGTACAATATGCCTTGTTCATGCCAGTGGTCTAATTCTAAGATACATGCAAAGGACTCAGGAATTAGTTTCAGTTATACCAGGAAAATTTAAATAAAGGAAGAGGGGCGATAATCCTGAGAGAGTGGCGGATCTATCATTTGCCCCATTGCATTCCCAACATTTCCTTGCATCCTGTTGGCCCTGCACTCAAATAAAAATTCATAGCGGGAGAGGAGTTGGTTTGTGTCGACCACAGTACTAGTTTTTCCCCGGTTCTGATAAGATTACGCCATGGAGTTTAGGAGGTGGAACAAATTATGTTTGGAAAACATTTTTGAAAATCTTTGATTTATGGAAAATGCCGTCTTTACGGATTATGACATGCTTCGAAAGATTCTCTAAACGCGAGCGTTGCTCCTTGAAAACTCTATCCCGTTGATGTCGATCTTCCACGATGCTTCTAACGATGCGGATTCTTGCCGTTGCCACTGCATCCTAATATGAACTAATGCATTACAAAGGTTTCCTAGGATTATGGCCGAACCCTTTCAGGTTGCCTACATATCCAATACGGAATCAGGTCTGAACGTAGTTCATGGATAGTGATAAAAAATATGATAAATATGATCGAGCCTGACTCAGGAAACTTACATATCTAAACGGAATCAGGTCAAGACGTAGTTCTATTGCAAAAGACGCAAAATGATGAGATTAAGAATAGAATGGCCGAGTCTGACTCAGACTGCCTACGCATCCAAATGAAATCAGGCAAGAATGTAGTTCAATTACAAAAAATGACTGAATCCGATGAGGATTGGCTACATATTACTCCGCGAGGAAATCAAGTGGTAGCGTAGTTCCAAATACATTACAATATGATATTTTGATTTTCTATTATAAAAGAGAGGGGAGAGCAAAACTGAACCCTACGTGGGTTGCCAACGTATCCACCCCGTGGGAAGTCAGGTCGAACATAGTTTTGTTACAGTAAAACCTAACTCCATTTCTGCTAAGATTAGAGCTCCTTATGACAATAGTCGGTGGACCACGTAAGGAACTTGCCAATTCAGTGCGAACTTTCCTTTGGCTTCATCCTGGAAGGGAAATATTTTCTTCAGAACCAATTGATCCGGTGTAAACTGGCAAGGTTTCACCGTTTTGTTAAATGCACTGGATATCCTATTCTGATACAACTGACCATGGCATACTGCATCCATTCTCTTTTCGTTAATGAGCATGAGTTGCTCATATCTGACCCGTACCCACTTTGCATCGTCTAACTTGGCTTCTTGGATGACTCTTAAGGATCGATCTCGACCTCTGTGGGTATCACAACTTCGGTGCCATATACTAACATGTATGGCATTGCCTCAGTAGATGTTCTCATGGTGGTCTGATAACCCAATAAGGAGAATTATACTTTCTCGTGCCACTGCCTATGATTGTCAACTATCTTTCGTAGGATTATCTTGATATTCTTGTTGGTTGTCTCGACTGCCCCATTCATTTGTGTTTTGTAGGTTGTGCAGTTGCGATGGACAATTTTGAACTTCTCGCAGATTTCCCTCATGAGATCACTGTTGAGGTAAGCTACGTTGTCAGTGATGATTGAATCGGGTATCCCAAATCGGCAGACGATGTTGTTTCAGCTGAAATCCGCCACCACCTTCTTTGTGACGGCCTTGTAGGTAGATGCTTTGACCCATTTGGTGACATAGTCGATGGCTACCAAGATAAAGCGGTGCCCGTTTGATGCAGCGGGCTCTATAGGTCCAATCACGTCCATGCCCCAAGCGGTGAACGGCTAAGGCAAACCCACACATTCAACTCACTGGGTGGAAATTGGATGAAATATACATGGATTTGGCACTGGTGACACTTCTGCACATAACGGATACTATCGCTTTCCATGGTCATCAAAAAGTATTTGTCTCTCAATATCTTCTATTCCAATGTGAAACCGTTTATGTGAGGTTCGCAAATTCTAGCATGTATCTCTTCTAATAGTCTTGTTGCCTCAACGACATCTACATATCTCAACAAACCCAAGTCTGGGGTCCTTTTATACAGGACCATCCCGTTAAGGAAAAGGTGATTTGCCAACCTTCAGAGAGCTCACTTCTGACTATTAGTAGCAATCTCCAGGTACTCTCTTGTTTTGAGGAACCTTTTGATGTCATGGTACCATGGTTTACCGTCTGGATCTTCGTCTACATGAAAACATTAGGCATGTTGATCCTTGATCTCTACCTTGATAGGGTCGATATAATTCTTATCTGGATGTTGAATCATGGATGATAGGGTTGCAAGAGCGTCGGCGAACTCATTCTGGATTCTGGGAGCGTGCTTGAACTCAATCTTCATGAACTTCTTGCTTAATTCTTTTACACAATGCAGGCATGGAATAATCTTAATGTTCTTGGTAGACCATTCCCCTTGAACTTGATATATCAATAGATCTGAATCCCCTATGACCAAAAGATCTTTGATGTTCATGTCGACTCCCATCTTGATCCCATGAATGCATGATTCGTACTCGACCATATTATTGGTGCAAGGGAACCATATCTTCGCTGATGCTGGATAGTGTTGTCCTGATTCTAAAATTAGGACTGACCCAATTCCTACTCCTTTAAAATTCGTCGATCCGTCAAAAAATATTCTCCATCCAGGGTATGACTCTACAATATCTTCTCCGCAAATAACCTCCTCATCAGGAAAGTATGCAGTGAGCGGCTCATAATCCTTGTCCACTAGAATCTCTGCAAGGAGGTCGGCTAGAGCTTGTCATTTGAAAGACTTTTGGGTTATGTATACAATGTCAAATTCACTTAGAAGACTCTGCCATTTAGCTAGATTTCCTCTAGGCATCGACTTCTAAAAGATATACTTGAGCGGGTCGAGCCGAGATGTCCAATGCGTGGTATACGCTGACATATAATGCCTTAATTTCTTTGCTATCCAAGTCAAAGCACAACAAATGCGCACAACCAAAGTGTATTTGGCTTTGCATGACGTGAACTTCTTCCGTAAGTAATTGATGGCTTGCTCCTTTCCTCCAGTTTCGTCTTGCGGTCCCAACACACATCCAAAGGCGTTATCCAAGACTGACAGATTTAGCAACAATGGCTTCCCAGGCTCGGGGGGAACCAACAGTGGTGGATTTGACAAATATTCCTTAATTCGGTTGAAGGCTTTCTAATACTCTTCTGTCCACTTTGTGGCAGCATCCTTTTTTAGCAACTTGAAGATAGGTTCACAAAATACTGTAGACTGGGCTATAAAATGGCTGATGTAATTCAGTCTACCCATGAAACTCATCATATCTTTCTTACTCTTAGGTGGTGGCAACTCATGAATGGCCTTGATTTTGGAAGGATCCAATTCTATCCCTTTTCCGCTTACGATGAAACCTAGCAGTTTTCCAGCAGGGACTCCGAACGCGCATTTTGTAGGGTTCAACTTCAAACTATACCTCCACAAGTGTTCCAAATATTTTCTCAAGTTGTCCAAATGTTCTGATCTTTTTCGAGACTTGATGATTATGTCATCCACATATACTTCGATCTCTTTGTGAATCATGTCGTGAAAAAGGGTCGTCATTGCCCTCATGTAAATAAAACTAGTATTTTTGAGACCGGATGGCATGACTCTGTAGCAGTAGACCCCCCAAGGTGTAGTGAAGGCTATCTTTTATGCATCTTCTTCGTGCATCAGGATCTGGTGGTATTCAGCGAAACAATCCACAAACTACTGCAGTTCATGCTTCGCGCAATTGTCGATGAAGATATGGATATTTGGGAAAGGGACGTCGTCCTTCGGGCTGGCTTTGTTGAGCTCTCGATAATCCACACATATCGTGATCTTCCCATCTTTCTTAGGTACTGGGATGATATTTTCCAACCAACTAGGATATTTGGTGACCCTTACTACATTTGCCTGTATCTGCTTGGTTACTTCTTCTTTTATCTTCAAACTCAGGTCGGGCTTGAATTTTCTGGGTGTTTGCTTGACTTGTGGCCTATCTGGATCGGTAGGAAATCGATGTGAGATGATATCAGTACTTAATCCATGCATGTCATCATATGACCATGCGAACACTTCGATGTATTATCGAAGGAGCTCAACCAGTTCTTCCTTCTACTCCGCTTCAAGGTGGATGCTGATTCGGGTTTCTTTCACGTCTTCATGGCATTCGAGGTTGAAGACCTCTATTTCTTCAAGATTAGGATTTTTCTATCTTTCCAGTTGTTCGATCTATTATGGGGAATTATCTAGCATCATGCTCTCGTCGTATTACTCGTAATTTGGATCATTTTTCTCGAGAGTTTCATTACATGTCACAATCGCGGAACGTAGTTTTTTATTGTTTTGACTACTTGTCACATACCGACCTCGGGGAGCACGACCGACACTCAACCGATATTGCCCGGTCAAGCAAGCGTACTTGATGCCTTCTACCCAACCTTACCCATGAACAATATAAGAATCATTAACAAGAGATATACATGACAAGAGTAAAGTGTTCCACAATCTTTTTCCATTACTGAAAGGAGATTCGTTTATGATTTCCAAAATATTACAAGTTCATAGTTACGAGAGAAAAAAACATCTTTGCCAAATAATAACACTTCTAGTTCAATATCCAACATCGAAAATAACCTACAACATGTCTAAGGAGCCTCTAAGTGCAACTGAATAGTAGTATGGAAGTGCCGGCGATAAGGCCCCGATTATACCTTAAAACATAAAGTACAACATCAAGTGACATAAGGCCCGGAAGAGAGTAGGGCTCACCAAAACCTGCTGAATGGAGAATAATTGCTAACAAAGATCAAAGGTTCCTGCTGATGAACCACCTGCATCCATTGAAGATGTAGTGCCCCCGTCAAAAGGGACGTTATTACATGTGGAATAGTACTAGTATGTGAAGCTAAATTCCCTCTTTCGAAATAGAATGCCAATATAAGAAGGTGAAAACCATGGTAGCAGCAATTAACAATCAACAATATCCAAATGCCAAGTTTAAACATAATATTTTTCAAAATATGAAAATAATATTATTTTTGGTTGGGAGATCATTAGCACCGATATACCACTGTGTTTTTAGCACTGAGTCTGATCATGCCCGATTGGCTGGGCCATCTCTCCACGAACAATGTGGATTAACATATGATGCATAAAAAAGTGTTACCAAGAGTAGGAACCACCATGTAAGCGATATGGCGTCTGATCTCCACCCGATCAGCTAGGTCGCCTTCCCACATATGCCATGTTGGTTGACTTCTAATCCAGAGCTATCAACAATCTCATCCCAATCCAGGGGAATAATCGCAAGAATAAATCTCATCCCATTTAAGGGAAATAATCACAATCCACTGATATACCGACACATGTAGTTTTGGGTGTGGGCCTTACGACCCACCCTTCCTCGTCTCGCTAATGGTACTCCCAAAATATTTTGTCTTGCACATAAAGGAAACTGAAGTACAAATACATTCACGTCATAACATTTCACGCCATATCTCACTTCATTAGAACTTTCAACCCTTAACAACATCATTATCCCATTGGCTCTCTTGGCAACACATATGATTCTTCATTCATTGCACGATGGTCGTATCTCATATCCCACGCTTTCATTTCTTTACTTTCAAGGATCTCCATCATAAACATCAAGATTTAGAATATTCCGAAAATCATAATTTTAACTTCATTAGCAATGAAGGCTTTACACATACTAGATTTCTTTCCAAAGTACGGAGTAGAATGACTTGCAATCGCAACACAAGTTAAAAATTATAAATGGGTAATATACCATTTCTTTTTGAAATATTTTTCTAAAAAGGCAAATGCACAGTTTCAACTCATGGATAAATAAGAAATCAAAATACATTGGAAACTCTTATAAAGGATATCATGGTGATTTACGATTGAAACACAAATTCAAACCACATTTTACATCTCGCTCTCACTTCATTCACTTCCAAACATTGTCATAGTTTATCAACAATAAAGGCTTTTGGAAATAGAGGTTTGATATGTATATGAACTATAAGAGTCTTAAGCACATTGGGTTTTCTTTCCAAGTTAAGCATAAAGAACTTTCATTTCAAATAGGAATTGAAGTTATAACATTTTAATACATAAACATTAGTTGATCACATTCTCGAAAGAGATCATGATAAGATAAGAGCAATTGGAACACGTTTTGAGTATATACGTCCTTCAATACAACTCTTACTTAGGATAATCGAATTCATTAGGGACAAATTCGGAACATAGGAATTAGGAACCTGGGCCAACCATACTTGAAACTTACGGGAACATCATGGAATTCGATACTAAGAGAGAAGTTTAGCCAACATACCTTTCTTGACCTTTCCTTAGATTACTACAATATCCCAATACTCCTAGCAACCTCAATCTATAGAAACATAACCAAATTTAACCATAATTAGGAAGGTAGTTTTTGATTTAGCTCATTTTGACATTTCATCAAACAACTAATATGTGAAATTGATTAGAATGTCCCATCATAGAAATTTCTCTACCCTCACCACGAATTTTCGAGCAGCCAACCACTATACAATATCCCTACAACACCCATCAATCATCATTAGTCACATGCATGCCCAACCATTTGCTTCAAACCCACCAAAATCACAATTCCTACTCTTTACATACTCCCAAATTCGAGATTGAGGGCTTATGGGTTCCGGTCACTATCCCACAATCCCTACCATCATAACATACTAATTAAACCCATTATTAAACTTTGCATAAAATCTATGGATGAAGTCTTACCTTGTAAATAGAAGGTCTTGTGAGTTTCCCTCTTGAATTCCCACGGTGTGTGCAAGAATTGGAGAGTATAATTTGATAGAGCTTCTCTCTCTCTCTCTCTCTCTCGAAATTGATACCCTCACTCTAAAACATCAAGTAATATCTTATAAAATGATCCTCTAAGGCCTTTTATCAAAATAAGGCCGGATAAGAACGATTCTAAAAATAACCCCACGATGTCAATTATATGTTGCAATTCCGCGATAGTAGAACGGATATGTGGCCAACAGAATGGCCACAAAATGGTATGTCAATTTTGCGATGCCATTTCGCATAGCAGAATGGTTATACGGCCAGCAGAACGGCCATCAAATGGTTTTCAAATTCTTTGTTGATCTGGTCAATTTCGTGATGCAATTTCACGTCAACATAATGGTTATATGGCCAGCAGAATGGCCAAAAAATGGTTTTCAAATTTGAGTTGCTTCTGATTCATTCTGTGGTGATTCTGTGGTCAGCGGAACAGATTCGTTATAGCAGAGTGGACCACAGAATTTTCTTTTTCTACAAATTCTTCCCACGCTTAGGATCATTCTTCCTCGAATAAGGATCAGAGTCTGCCCAAATCACCCAACATAACTCATCTCTTCTTTCACATATCACAAGCCCCTCAATTTTGACTTACTCTCAAATGTTTCAAAAATTTCGGCAGAGTCTCTTCTGTAATTGGGCCTATCCACCAGCCAGAGAATCACCAAACCCACTCCTAACAACACATCTACAACTCAATAAAGCATCAAAATATATATCGATAACACCAATCTAAACATTTTAGGCATTACATTATCGAAAGTGGCATCTGGACATGAACTGTACATATTTAAATCATAACATATAGAAAGTACCTTTCGAACTACAACCATTTCTCTATACAAACAAGTGAGAATATTTTCGTTCCACAACATCCTCGGCCTTCGAGGTGACCTCCTCGACACACAAACTTCACCATAGCACTTTGACGGAGGCAATCTCAACTTCTGGACTTGTCTAACAATGATGCAAATTAGGTACCTCTCATAAGCCAATTACCCATTAACTTCACCTTCAATAGCCTCCACCGGAATTATAGACAACGGATTTCTAGCTACCTTCTTGGAAATAGATATATAAAGCACCGGGTGCATGGAGGACAACGATAGGGAACATTATACTCATAGTTTGGCCTATTTCCTTCAAGATTCTATAAGGCCCAATGTGTATTTCACAAACTTTACATATATTAACAATTCATATAATGACTCGAGGAAGGAAATCTTGAGAAAAACCCGTTTACTTTCTTCAAACACCCAAATCTTTATGTCGAACATCCGAATTGGACTTTGGTGATCCCCACCGATTATTCTATCATTTGCTAGAATAGATATGACCACAGAGTTTCCTACCCAATATGTTTGATCATGGAATGATGCTTCTTCATTTATATGCTTGAACCTACAACCCCGGCAAGTTAAGTGCAAATAGGGACGGCGGGGTTTGAGATTGAGATGGAATTGTTCAAGAATCCATCAATGTGCTCAGTAGGGGCATTTAGGAGGTTGTATCCTAAGAGATATGAAGGTCACTGCCAATAACGCTGACATGGTTAATCATTGTGATGACATCATTGATTTGACCAAAGAGACATACAATTAACTACTACAAATTAATAATGTGGGAACCATGTACATGATTTTGAGATGTAAAACAAGTGAGTCATTTTAGACATGTGATATATGGGAGGCATGATCGGGAGGATAAAAATGTTAGCATCAGTTATTATTGGAAGAATATGAGTTATGAAAGGTAATAGTAAGCCTTAAGGAGAAATAGCTAAGTACGTGACACCAATTGCCTCCTTGAGTGTAGGGAAAATCAGTTTAACTCGAAATGAGAACATTCTTGCACCATAAATGTGATAGGGGTTTCAAAATACATAAAGTTATGTTATGCTCTTAACAGTATTTGACAAAAGGAATCTATGCCACAAGCCCATGAGGTTGAAAAGGAGGTTGAGCACTTGTGAGGTTATTACTCCGGCAACATAACCTTTCCCGATAGTTAATCCTATGTGAGAGGACTAGAGATACGATAGACTTGTCCTTCAAATTAATAGGTTCATGATATGTGACAAAATCTAAAACATCTAACTTCAACCATTCATGAGTGAAACTATGTATCTAGGATGTCCTAATATTGGGGTAGAATCATGCATATGTTTGGAGAGGTTCTAATGGTTAATATAATTCTCCAGGGAGAAAGGCAAATGATAAACCCCTATCCACCCAGGGATGTGGAATGTTAAGGATAGCAAACTCGCCGCACATGAAAATGGCATAGTAAATGATTCTATAATCCGAGCGTCACAGATATTGGAACACAGGAAGGCACTATAGAATAATCATGGAATGCTTGTGAATGCTCATAATGAGTTTGCCACGGGTCTTGCAACTTGGAAAGTACCCAGATGCTAATAAAGGATGGGAAAAAAAAACTTGAGAAACATACATGATGCTATGATAACCCGAAGAGTATATCATGTCTCGACGGAGAGCCTATTAAGGATCCCATGAGAAAGGAAATGTTAAAGCGACTCATGGAAGGGCGCTCTCTCTCATGTTTATCCAACAAGTGTTGGGAGACTAGCGCAATGATTTTACTAACCAAGGAACACAGTCAGAACATGTGGCAGAGGTGTTAAGAGAAAACGAACACTTGTTATAAGCTAAACATGTTTCTGCTTTAATGTCTATCAAACTGCAATACTAGGCCACGTCATGGGAAACCACAATACTAGGAACAAGGTGAGTTACTTACTGAGGAGTGATCTAAGTGGACATGAATTTTATACTAAGATGGGCAAATGAAAGATCTTCCTATGACGAATTTGTGAGGATCTCAAATTTCAGAGAAACTTTATGTGGACAAGTGACCACTTTAATTGACATGTACAAATATGATAGGTTCTGAGATATGCTCTTATGTTACCGGATACTGAAAGGGTTCGTGATAATGTTCACCAAGGGAGTAAAGTGACTATTCAAGCTATATGAGCCACATACACAGTAGAGAGAGAGTGCCCGAGCCTACCTATCGAACACCCTTAAGCATACGTCTAAGATAAAACATGAAATAAGTGTAGGAAATACATAACGTCTGCCAGTAAACTACTGAATTGTGTGAATAACATATGCATGAAATGTGCCCAAAAGACATATGTATATATATATACAGAATATGGTAGGGCGAGCTGACAAGGCCACATACTATCCGACTATAGATGAATGTCTACAGACCTCTAATAGAGTGTAAATTTGTGTAAAGGACGTGACTGGGCCCCGTCACACCCATATATGTATACAAACATATCGTACCAAAGCCAAAAAAATAACTCCGGATCAAATGGAGCACACCAACTCTCGCTGAGCAAGGATCCTAATAAGGGGGACCATCATCCTGTCTATCTGCCCCTGCGGGCATGAAACGTAGGCCCCAGGAAATAGGGGCATCAGTACGAATAATGTACTGAGTGTGTAAGGCATGAACATCAGTACATAAAAGACATAAATGAAACATGGAGTAAAGGAATCCGCCTGTAAGTCGAAATAACTTTGTGAATCCTGAAATAATTATAAAGTCATGCATGTGCGTATAAATGTCGTATTATGCATAGGTATATGTGTACATAATATCATCAAGCCTCTGAGGGCATCCCATTATATAATCTCGGCCTCTATGGGCAAATTCATCAACGCATACCAACTGATCATGTGGTGGTGCGTATATAACATTGTAATCTTTCTCCATACCCCATATACATATATATACGCATATATAATGCCATCTGGTCATAGGTCAATGTACATGTATAAATGAATGCAATGCATAATAAAGTAAGTCAATAAGATCTCTCGGGATGTCATACGATCAATATGCCTTCGGGTAATATCACGAAATAACTTTATCAGCTTATGTATTTTCTAAAACTCATGAAAATATGAAATAATAATAAGTCACATGGGGAATCAACAACATAGGCACCCCTAGTGTTTCTATGAATAGTGGCATTTATAACAGTTGTGCATTTGCTCATTTCGTTTGTATCGTATGGATCATGCCTAAATGAAAGAATGGATAGTCTTAACATACCTGAGCCGATTCTCTTAAAAATCCCTCTAACACACGTCAATCACGAAAAAACACGTAACAGCGGAATTGAAGTAGGGAAAAATACGTATGATGTTCTTGAGAAATGTTATACCGGGCTCCCTTAGAATTTTCAACTCACACCGCTATAGGGGTTCATATGAATTCCGTTTTGAGAATTTCCAACCTTTACTAGAAAGCATATACATTTCCCCTTATTGATATAGGGAGGTGTCTTTATCATAGTGGGTGTGGGCCTCACTTTATGTGATAACTTAGCCAAAGAATTACCTAACTATGCCACCTAGCCCCATAACTCACCTAGTCAATATTAGGCTTAATTTAGAACCCCTACTCGATGCCACGTTGGGAGGTATTAAGCTTATCCACAATTTCCTAATTAGCTAGTTAATCTCCCACTAAACCAATAATTAACCAATTACCCACATAATTAAGAGTTATCTTAAATAACTTAAAATACTAATCACTTTTAACAGACTTTATATACCTTTACTATCATGGTCATGTGGTACCTTGTATGGCACTAGACCATAAATATGGGGTATTATAGCTTGGACCGTATTTTATCCCAAATTCACAACCTTCAACGAAACTCATTTTGTTTGATTTGTTTACCCTCTAACCTTCACGGTACTTACTTACCACCTGTTATAAATAGCATAAGTACTTATAACCTCAAATATAATCTCATTCCCGAGCCTACATCGATTAACTTATTATGAAACTTTAACGTACGAAAATGCAAAATGTAACATCCTTCCCCCCCCCCCCCCC
>AWOL01S0003703.1:75207-113652 GCA_000715115.1 Nicotiana otophora
CCCCAAGAAACATTCGTCCTCGAATGTTTAACTCCCCAGGATCTATATAAATTTTTGCAGTCGCCTTTGTAATAGTACTACTACCAACCTTTCCTGTAGAAAACTCAATAATTCAATACCACCTATTGCCACAATCATCAATAACAAAAATAGCCTCACATGACCAATGACAATACCTAACATAAGAATCCACACACACACCTTAAGGTTGTGATGTCTCAGTTGGATCATCCTCTGGAAGAGGAAACAAGTGGGGATACCTAGACTTCATGACTTCTTCGTCTTCCCAAGTTATTGTTTCCACATTATTGTTTCTCCAAAGTTCTTTCACCGAAGCTACGTCATTAGTACTCAATCTCCGAACCTGTCTATCTAGTATTGCAATGGGAGTTTCCTCATATGATAGCTGCTCTGTGACTTGATCATCGTCAACTGACACAACTCTGGAAGGATCTCCGATACATTTACGGAGCATAGACACATGAAAGACTGGTTATACAAACTCCAAGTCAGAAGGCTAGTCTATCTCATATACTACCTGGCCTACCTTCTGTATGATCTTATATGGTCCAATGTACTGAGGGGAAGTCTTCCTTTCTTACTGAACCTCATAACTCCTTTAATCGGTGATACCTTTAGGAATACCTAGTCGTCAACCTGAAACTCCAAGTCTCGTCGTCGATTATCCGTATAAGACTTCTGACGACTTTGAGCTGCTAATAGCCTTTTCTGTATAAGCTTAATCTTCTCGATTGCCTATTGTACTAACTCTGGTCCTACTAACTTTGTTTCCCCAACATCGAACCATCCTATAGGCGATGTACACTTCCGTCCGTAAAGAGCTTCATATGGAGCTATCTAAATACTGGAATGATAGCTATTATTTTACACGAACTCAATAAGCGGCAGATGATTTTCCCAGCTACCCTTGAAGTCCATCACGCATGCCTGTAACATATCCTCAAGTGTCTGAATAGTATGCTCAACGTGTCTGTCTGTCTGGGGATGAAATGTTGTACTAAGACTTACCTGAGTCCCCAATCCTTTTTGGAAGGACCTCCAGAAATTTGCTTTAAACTGGACACCTATATCTGAGATAATAGATATAGGGACACCATGAAGTTGTACTATCTCTTTAATGTAAAGCCTTGCATAATCCTCTACGGAATATGTAGTCCTAACGGGAAGAAAATGGGCTGATTTTGTAAGTTGATCAACATTCACCCATATAGAATCGAACTTACGCTGGGTACGAGGTACGCCTATGACAAAATCCATATTAATTGCTTCCCACTCCCATGTCGGAATATCTATAGCCTGCAATAATCCACTGGGTTTTTTGATGCTCAATCTTAACCTGCTGACAGTTAGGGCACTGAGCAACAAACTCCTCTATATCCTTTTTCATTCTATCCCACCAATATATTTCTTGATATCATGATACTTCTTTGTTGCTCCTTGATGGACAGAATAACGAGAATAGTGAGTCTCTCCCATAACCTGTCGGTACATCCTTACAACATTAGGGACACATAATCATCCTCGATATCTAAGGACTCCATCTCCTGTATTCACAAATGGTGTCTTCACCTTCTGAGGGGTTGTATCCTTGTAACGAGCTAACACAGGATCCTCATACTGGCGTTCCTTCACTTTAGTTACTAAAGAGGATGTTGTCATGTCCTGAATAGTAGCTCCGGTATCACTTGAGTCCAGTAATCGAACTCCAAGACTAGTGTCATGCCCCAAAACCGAGGAGCGCGACCGGCGCTCCACCGAGTGAACCCGGCCGAGCAAGCCTATTAGATTTCCTTCTACCCAACTCATTCATGTATAAAGAGAATATATGTTTTCATTAATAGCAAAATAAAGCTGTCATGCCTGAAATTACCAATTTCTTGCCATAAGTTTCATTATTTTTAAAATCTCAAATGGACAAGTAATACAACCACAACATAGCATAGGTTACCTTTCCCAGCACCAAATACACAACCTACACTATGTCTATGGAGCCTCTATGGACAAATAAGAGTACAATGATACTGCCGGTAGCAAGGCCCCGGCTATACCTCAAACAAGATACATAAAGTACAAAAGATACATGACCCCGGGATGAAATAGGGATCACTGAGTCTGCTGAGAAGATGATGATGTACCACTAACTCCGATCAACATTGTCTACTATGTAACCACCTACATCCATTTAAATATGCAGCGCCCCCGGCAAAAAGGACATTAGTACCATCGAATAGTACTAGTATGTAAAGCTAAAATACCATATCAATAGAATGGACAATAATACAAGGGGGAAACAGTCATGATTTAAATAAGAGCTTCAAAATAATACTAAAACATCAAGTAAGGATCACATAAATTCTCAAGTCAATTTCCATCTTATTAGGTTGGGTAATCTTTAGTGCCATATGCCACAATCCACAATACCACCGTGTTCTTACACGGAGTCCGATCTCGACCCGATCGGCTAGGTCATCAGATTTGAGATATCAACCATATCCACAATTTCAATTATCATTTCCAGCACAGTTCCACAACCCACAATACCACCGTGTTCTTACACGGAGTCCGATCGCGGCCCGATCGGCTAGGCCATCTCACTTGAGACATCAACCATTTTCTGTCAATCATTTCACATCGTACTTCTTTCATATACTTTCAATTCATTGGCACTAGTGATTTCAATTACAAAGTCATTCTTGGCACTTGACCGTTTTTAATAGTTCCAATCGGCTTTTTCTACATTCAAATATCATTATCATTATCCTCAATAATAAGGCTTCCCATTCAAGACATTAGATTCACATATGATCAAGTTTGAGAATCTTAGGCACATAGAGGCTTTTCATAAAATTTGGCACAACAACCTTTATTTCAATCTTGACATGAAGTCCTAACATTCCTAACACATATTCCAAATTTTGAATAATTTCTCAAATGGAAAGATGACATGATGAAGCATTTAGAATGAACATTGAACAAACATCCTTCAACACAACCACATTAGGAATAGCCAATTCAATAATGATCAAGGACTTACTCCAATTACATGAACATCGTGGAATTTGATTCTAAGAAGAAGGGGGTTTAGCCATATATACCTCAATTTGTCCCTTAATGATACTACAACGTTGCACTACACTAAGCAACTTCAATCTACAATAACATCATCCAATGAAACCAATATTAGTAACAAATCCCATGGGTTCATTGTATTCATAAATTTCATCGCCAAGATTATCATTCACCTTCTCTCTTATTTTCTCAAAAGTACTATTCATGCCATGAACTAGAGTTTTATAATCCAATCTTTCAACCATTAAAACTTGTAACAAATGCTTCAAATACTTCTAAATACTAATAATAAATGAGTTTGAAGCAATGGAATTACCTCTAGTAGATCAATCTTGAAAAATCACAACTTTGGTGATTTTTGTGTTCTTGAGGATTTGATAACGAAATCTTGTATTTGGATGTAAGAATGATGTTAGAACTCAGGTATATTGAGTAATAATCAACCCAAAACATCATTAACAACATACCTTGGTTGATTGGACTTGATTTGAGCTCAAAATCGTCCCCTCACCTCAAGAACCCTAACCCCAAAATACTCAAAATATCCCCTTCCCCGACCTTGTATTTATAGGCCCAGATTTCTGGATTTCAGATGGGGCCCTGGATGCTTCGCATCCCCACTTCACTCCTCTTTGAAGCTCGGATGAGGACCTGGACGCTATGGTAGCACTTCACTACTAGCCTCTCTTTCGGACTCGGCCTCGGATGCTTCGCATCCGCAGGCTCCTCCGCCAGCCTTTGGCAATTTGGTCATAACTTCTTGTAGGTATGTTTACATGACAAACGGTTAGAAGTGTTGGAAACTAGACTCAAAGACCTTTAATGTGATAGGTCAAACATCACCTAACTCCTTACATATATATAGTTATGACTGTCCAAATTTTAGTTTTGTGCGTACTTATTTGGAACTTTAGTTTATCATGCAATTTCCAACTTGAGTTGGACTTAGGGCTCTCGCTAAACCGCACATCTCTTATAATATGACTCGTACACTTATTATCGTATCCAATTGATATCCATTCCATTAATAGTTTCCGTGTGCATACAAAATAATATAATTAGCGCACATCAACTTTCTTAATAGCGCTTAAGTACTTCGAAATTTTCTGGGGTGTTACATTCTCCCCCACTTAAGAACATTCGTCCTCGAATGTCTCACAAGTCACTTCTAAAAATAGAGTTATCCTTATACCTCCAACCATTATACATAGGAACTCATGAGTACATCGATCTCATACTTCCTTTCAAAAATTTCAACTTACTTATGGCCCTCAAAATTTGGTTATCTTTACAAATTCATAAAAGTTTCGGCAGAGTTTCCCCTGTAACTGGGCCTGTCCACCTGCCAGAGTACCGTAGAAACTAATCCTAACAACATATACATAATCCAATGATGCATATAATATAAAAACAACAACACCAATCATGGCCTCATAAGCAATATATTACCAGAAAAGGAACATCCTTAATATCACGGTACAAATGATACATAATTCATACAAGGTAACTCTTAGCATTTTCATAGAGCACAACTTTATAAATACATGTCTATTCAAACAAATAAGGATACTTCTTCTTCATTTCTTCCTCGGCCTCCCAGGTTGCCTTTTCAACCTGCTGGTTTTGCCATAACACTTTCACGGAGGCAATTCCTTTATTTCTCAACTTTCAGACTTGCCGATCAATAATAGAAATCGAAATCTCTTCATAAGTCAATTCCTCATTAACCTCAATTGTCTCTACCAGAACAATGAGTTTCGGGTCTTCAAGTACTTTTTTCAACATAGACACATGAAATACCGGGTGCACTAATGACATCTCAGGTGGTAGCTCAAGCTTGTACGCCACCTCACCGATCCGCTGAATGATTTTGTTCGGTCTGACATACCTCAAACTTAGTTTCACTTTCTTACCAAATCGCAGTACACCCTTCATAGGGGAAACATTCAAGAATACCGAATCATCTTCTTTGAATGCCAAATCCCTACAACGAACATCCGAATAGGATTTATGACTACTCTGAGCAGTCTTCAACCACTCCTTAATGATTTTAACTTTTTTCATGGCCTGATGCACGAGGTCTGGCCCTATCAACGCTACCTCACTAATTTCGGACCACACAATGGGAGATCTGCATCTCCTACCATATAAAGTCTCGAACGATGCCATTTGAATGCTAGCATGATAGCTATTATTGTATGCAAATTCTATGAGTGGTAAATGATTATCCCAGCTACCTTTGAAGTCTAGAACACAAACGCGCAACATATCCTTAAGCGTCTGAATAGTCTGCTCTGCCTGCCCGTCAGTCTGCGGGTGAGAGGGTGTACTAAGATTCACCTGAGTACCAAAGCCTTGATGAAATTTCTTCCAAAAATTAGCAGTGAATTGTGCTCCCCGATCAGAAATGATAGAAATCGGGGTGCCATGCAACCTGACTATTTCTTTGATATACAACTGAGCATACTGCTCCGCTGTGTCAGTAGACTTAACCAGCAAAAATGTGTGCTGACTTCGTGAGTCTATCCACAACCACCCAAATCGAGTCAAACTTACGAGGAGTACGAGGTAATCCTACCACAAAGTACATATTAATCATTTCCCACTTCCACATTGGCATTTCTATGTTCTGTGCCAACCCACCGGGCCTTTGGTGTTTGGCCTTCACTTGCTGACAATTCGGACATCTTGCCACAAAGTCCGCCACATTCCTCTTCATATTATTCTACCAATAGACTTCCTTAAGATCATGATACATTTTTATAGAACCTGAGTGTGCGGAATACCTAGAAGTGTGAGCTTTAGTCATAATTCTTTCCTCGGAGACCATCCACATTTGGAACACATAGTTGCCCTTGGTACCTTAGTGTACCATCAACCATGCCGAGATAAAAGGCCATGATATTTATAAATCGCCTCTTTCAATTGTACCAACAATGAATCATTGTATTGTTTCTCTTTGACTACCACAACAAGCGATGATTCAACCCTATTTTGCATAATTACCCCTCCTTCACTAGAGTCCACAAGACGAACTGCCAGACTAGCCAATCGGTGAACTTCTTTTGCCAATGGCCTTTGATATGCCTCCAAGTGAACCAAACTACCCATAGATTTCCTGCTAAGAGCATCTAACACAACATTGGCCTTTCCCGGATGATATAGAATATCAATGTCGTAGTCCTTGAGTAACTCAAGCCATCTTTTCTGTCTCAGATTCAATTCCTTCTGCTTGAAAATATATTAAAGACTCTTATGGTCCATGAATATATCAACATGGACCCCATACAAATAATGACGCCAAATATTCGATGCAAATACCACTGCCACAAGTTCCAAGTTATGTGTTGGATAATTCTTTTCATGATTCTTGAGTTGCATAGAGGCATAAATTATCGTCTTGCCACATTGCATTATTAGTGGAACATTTATATCATATTTCTCTTTCATATGACCTCCTAGGAATTGAGTTTTATAAAAGATTTCTTGATATGGTTACAATCTTATTAGTACTTGCAACTTGTTTTTTTTCCAAATTTCTCAACAAAAGACATTACTACGTCAGCTTTCTTGTGGAATCATCCGTTTTAAATGAATAACATCTACTAGCTTGCGCGCACACCCTTATAACATCAACCTGCATGGCATTGTCTCAATTTGTGAAGTAACATCGTGCTCAGATCTTTCTTAGCCACCCTCTTCCCTCATTGTAAGTCTTATAGAATTTTAAGAAACCACTCTACTTCCCTTGTAAACATTCTCACAATTCCTCTTTACTGCGGAACACTTCTCAAAACACATATCGACACCCTTCATATATATTCAATTAAAAAACATCATTGGCTCGAACATGCCCTTTTCTGAAACTTGAGATCCTCCTAAATTCTTCAATGACGACTTCTTGTTTTCCTAATAAGTATAGGACTTAGTCCACCTGATTCCAACCTCGATGAGTAACTCACCTTATTCTTAGTGTTGTAGTCACCAATAGTGTGTCCTGGTATTGCAGCCTAAGAGCTATCATGTTAAACATGTTTGGTTCATAACAAGTATTCATCCTCTTTCAATTTGTTTCAAACATTTCCCCTTTGGTATAGACAATATGTTGGTACTATATTTCCTTTGTGACTGGAGCATTCGCTCTCATCCTATTTTGCCCATAATTCATAGTTGACAACCTTATTGTGCCACACACTTGTTTGCCTCTCATGAACTCGTAGTATCATTGTGCCTGGTTTGTTGAGTTTATGAAACCACCACTTCATCACCAGTAGTCTCACTTTCCAATGTAATATGTAGACATGAGCTCCCTCTAAATCTTTTAGTCGATATTCAGTGCCACTCAAGTCAGTTGCGTTACAGCTGATCCTTTATATCTTCTAATAACACTTGTTCTCTAGGCGAGTCCACCATTATGATACGAACAATTTTGAGATAACCATGGCCATCTAAATTTATAGATTTTTCTTCCAATTCTTCTCACCTCATTCTTCCTAGTTAGTGAATATCCATGTGCTCTTCCATATGTTACATGGTCTTTTCCCTTAGTTTGGAATTCATCATGTTCGCATCTCTACATTTGTTGGGATATCCATGGGAGAGTGTGTTCATTGTGTACCACCTAATACTTCCTTGCTTGTAATAAAGGACTCTCCATCAAGTCCAGATGCACTCTTGGGTTATTATAACATTAGATTTATCTCTCCCGCTCGTTCTGTCTTTCTTAAAGCCTTGGAACTTTAGCTAAATCGCAAATCCGTAATGAACTCATTCTAAGAACTCGCAACTCTTTCATATTTGATCTGTAGTACTTCATTCGGTTCCATTGTCCCTGACTCTATAACAAGTATAAAACACTTTTACAAACCTTACTCTTAGTTTCTAGTGTCGTTGACCTTGTCATGTATATTGCCACGTACAAAGAATTTACATTCTCCTAACCTTCCACATTATTTTCGTACTAGTGGTTTATCTTTTGCATTTCCTTTCAGAGAATCACGTTATCCCTTACCACTTTTTTAGACTACACATGTCTTCAACAAAATATCCAAACATCATAGCTACATGGCCCTACTCTCACTTTATTGCACTTAAGTAGCCTCACCATGGTCCTTTCCTCCCCACTTGGGGTTAATGTTTCACATTTCGACATCAATCTTGAATTTAGCAATTTGACGGACACATGTTTCATATCTGTAGTCCTCTTGTATATGATTGACTAGTAGGGAGATTTAAGTCCCCATGGTATTAACCTCATAAGTTCTTTACTCTTATTCAGCCACACGGGCCTGGGATCCAAATCCCTCGTGTCAATATCCTTTTTGGAGTGTAGCACCACATCGCACATTCCTGGGATTTTTATAATATTCATAGTGCTAGGGTCTTCTCATTGTGGGTTCACTTAACTCTCCTTTCATAACTTCTTGTCTCCCGTGAGAGAACTACACATTTATCATTACTCTCTAGGCCATGCCTTGCATATATCACGTGCCTATGTAACAAATTTACTTCTTAGAATCATACACATGGTTCCCACACTATCCACATGTACTAATTAATCTTGGGTCTCATTTATCACGTCAATGCCTATTTGGAGGTGGGTAATCACTTCTAAAACTCTTCTCATATAAAGTATGCTCATGGTACTATATACTTGTCTCATATGGCCATACCATTCATTCAACATGATACATGTGCCATCTGTTTAATATTCAAACCTTTACCCATTCGTCATGTCATATGAAAACATTACTTGGAATAAACAAAAAGAGCATTTAAACTTACCTTGAACCTCAACGTATGAGTTAGAGGAAGAACAATTTCACAACAAGTTTCATCGCACGACTCAGAATATCAAAGAAGGGTATTATTCCTAAATGTCAATGTAGCATCCTAATTATAGATGTGGTCGACAACACACCGATAATAAGGACTCTACTAGACACGGCTCCGAGACATCCTAGGACACTTTAAAACTTTAGGCTCTAATACAAATTTTGTCACGCTTCAAAACCGAGGAGCGCGACCGGTGCTCCCCCGAGTGAACCTGGCTCAGCAAGCCTATTAGATTTCCTTCTACCCAACTCATTCATGAATAAAAAGAATATATGTTTTGATTAATTGCAAAATAAAGTTGTCATGCCTGAAATTACCAATTTATTTCCATAAGTTGCATCATTTTTAAAGTCTCAAATGGACAAGTAATACAACTACAACATAGCATAGTTTAACTTTCCTAGCACCAAATACACAACCCACACTAGGTCTACGGAGCCTCTATGGATAAAGAAGAGTATAATGATACTGCCGGCAACAAGGCCACGGCTATACCTCAAACAAGATACACAAAGCACAAAGATACATGACCCCGGGATGAAATGGGGCTCACCGAGTCTGCTGAGAAGATGATCATGTACCACTAACTGCGATCAACATTGTTTGCTATGTAACCACCTGCATCCATTTAAAGATGCAGCGCCCTCAGCAAAAGGGATGTTAGTACCGTCGAATAGTACTAGTATGTAAAGCTAAAACACCATCTCAAAAGAATGGATAATAATACAAGCGGGAAATAGTCATGAGTTAAATAAGAGCTTCAAAACAATACTAAAACATCAAGTAAGGATCACATAAGTTCTCAAGTCAATTTCCATCTTATTAGGTTGGGTAATCTTTAGTTCCATATGCCACAATCCACAATACCACCGTGTTCTTACACGGAGTCCTATCTCGACCTGATCGGCTAGGTCATCTCATTTGAGACATCAACCATATCCATAATTTCAATTATCATTTCCAGCACAATGCCACAACCCACAATACCACTGGGTTCTTACACGGAGTCCTATCTCGACCTGATCGGCTAGGTCATCTCATTTGAGACATCAACCATATCCATAATTTCAATTATCATTTCCAGCACAATGCCACAACCCACAATACCACTGGGTTCTTACACGGAGTCCTATCTCGACCTGATCGGCTAGGTCATCTCATTTGAGACATCAACCATATCCATAATTTCAATTATCATTTCCAGCACAATGCCACAACCCACAATACCACTGGGTTCTTACACGGAGTCCTATCTCGACCTGATCGGCTAGGTCATCTCATTTGAGACATCAACCATATCCATAATTTCAATTATCATTTCCAGCACAATGCCACAACCCACAATACCACTGGGTTCTTACACGGAGTCCGATCGCGGCCCGATCGGCTAGGCCATATCACTTGAGACATCAACCATTTTCTGTCAGTCATTTCACATCGTACTTCTTTCATATACTTTCAATTCATTTGCACTAGTGATTTCAATTACAAAGTCATTCTTGGCAGTTCGCCGTATTTCATAGTTCCAGCTGCCATTTTCTACATTCAAATAACATTATCATTATCCTCAACAATAAGGCTTCACATTCAAGACATTGGATTCACATATGATCAAGTTTGAGAATCTTAGGCACATAGAGGCTTTTCATACAATTTGGCATAACAACCTTTATTTCGATCTTGACATGAAGTCTTAACATTCCTAACACATATTCCATATTTTGAACAATTTCTCAAATGGTAAGATGACATGATGAAGCATTTAGAATGAACATTGAACAAACATCCTTCAACACAACCACATTAGGAATAGCCAATTCAATAATGATCAAGGACTTACTCCAATTACATGAACACCGTGGAATTCGATTCTAAGAAGACGGGGGTTTAGCCATACATACCTCAATTCGTCCCATAATGATACTACAACGATGCACTACACTAAGAAACTTCAATCTACAATAACAGCATCTAATGAGATAACAATTAGTAACAAATCCCATGGGTTCATTGTATTCATAAATTTCATCTCCAAGATTACCATTCACCTTCTCTCTTGTTTTCTCAAAAGTACTATTCATGCCATGAACTAGAGTTTTATAATCCAATCTTTCAACTATTTAAACTTGTAACAAATTCTTTAAATACTCCTAACTACTCATAATAAATGAGTTTGAAGTATTGGAATTACCTCTAGTAGATCAATCTTGAAAAATCACAACTTTGGTGATTTTTGTGTTCTTGAGGATTTGATGATGCAATCTTGTATTTGGATGTAAGAATGATGTTAGAACTCATGTATAATGAGTAATAATCAACCCAAAACATCATTAACAACTTACCTTGGTTGATTGGACTTGATTTGAGCTCAAAATGATCCCTTCACCTCAAGAACCCTAACCCCCAAATACTCAATATATCACCCTTCCCTGACCTTGCATTTATAGGCCCAGATTTCTGGGTTTCGGATGCGGCCCTGGATGCTTCGCATCCCTACTTCACTCCTCTTTGAAGCTTGGATGCGAACCTAGACGCTATGGTAACACTTCACTGCCAGCCTCTCTTTCGGACGCGGCCTCAGATGCTTCGCATCTGCAGGCTCCTCCACCAGCCTTTGGTAATTTGGTCATAACGTTTTGTAGGAATGTCCAAATAACAAACGGTTTCAAGCGTTAGAAACTAGACTCAAATACCATTAATTTAATAGGTCATACATTACCTAACTCCTTACATATATATAGTTATGACAGTCCAACATTTAGTTTTGTGCGTACTCATTTGGAACTTTAGTATATCATGAAATTTCCAACTTGACTTGGACTTAGAGCTCTCCCTAAGCCCCACATTACTTATAATATGACTTATACACTTATTATTGTATCCAATTGATATCCATCCCATTAATAGTTCTCGTCTGCATACAAAAGAATATAATTAGCGCACATCAACTTTCTTAATAGCGCTTAAGTACTTCAAAATTTTCTGGGGTGTTACAACTAGCTAGCTGATGAATATCATGGGCTATTCCACTCTTCTTTGGTTGTAAATATGATAGGCTACCCATAGATCTACAGCTGAGGGCGTCGGCTATTACAATCGCCTTCCCCGCATGGTATAAAATATCAACATCATAGTCTTTCAGTAGCTCCAACTATCTCCTTTGGCGTATATTCAATTCCTTCTGCTTGAAGATATACTGGAGGCTCTTATGATCCGTATAGATATCAACATGAATGCCACACAAATAGTTCCTCCACATCTTTAGTGCATGAATCACCGCGGCCAAATCTAAATTGTGGGTCGGGTAATTTTCTTGTGTTTTCTTAGTTGTCTAGAAACATATGCTTCAACCTTACCATTCTGCACCAGTACATAACCCAATCCAATGCCCGAAGCGTCATAATAGATATCATAACCGTCGTTTCCCTCTAGGAGCGTTAGAACCGGTGCTAAAGTTAATTTGTCCTTCAATGCCTGGAAACTCCACTCGCAAGCATCAGTCCATTGAAACTTAGCTCCCTTATGAGTCAACTTTGTCAATGGTGCTGAAAGAGAAGAAAATCCCTCTACGAATCTCCTATAATAACCTGCCAAGCCGAGGAAGCTACGAACCTTCGTTTGTGTTGTAGGTCTAGGCCAAATCTTCACTGCCTCAATCTTTTGGGTATCAACCCGGATACCCTCACCTGAAATAATATGTCCAAGGAAAGCCATAGAATTTAACCAGAATTCACATTTAGAGAGTTTTGCGTACAACTTCTCTTTTGGTAGAACTCTGAGCACCGTACGCAAATGATATGTATGCTCAACTTCTGAATGGGAGTAAACCTATATATCATCGATAAATACAATCACAAACAGATCTAGAAAGGGTCTGAACACACGGTTCATCAAGTCCATGAATACTGCTGGGGCGTTGGTCAAACCGAATGACATCACAGGAAACTCAAATTGCCCGTATCTGGTCCTGAATGCTGTCTTCCGAATATCTTTATCCATAGCCCTTACATGATGGTACCCAGATCCCAAGTCTATCTTCGAGAAACACTTAGCACCCTACAACAGATCAAATAAAATATCAATTCTCGGGATCGGGTACTTATTCTTGATCACCACTTTATTCAACTGCCTATAATCAATGCACATTCACAAGGAACCATATTTCTTCCTCGCAAATAACACAGGTGCTCCCCACGGTGATGTACTAGGTTTAATAAAGCCTTTTTAAAGAAAATACCTTAGTTGTTCTTTCAACTCTCTCTGCTCTGCAGGTCCCATTGTATAGGGAGGAATGGATATTGGCTGAGTATCTAGTAATATGTCAATAGCAAACTGAATCTCTCGCCCTGGCGGAAGACCCGAAAGCTAATCGGGAAAAACATTGGAAAAGTCTTTAACCACAAGGATAGACCAAACGGTTGGTGACTCTACTTTCACATCCTGAACCCGAACTAAGTGATAAATATAGCCCTTTCTAATTAGCTTCCCTGCCTTGAGATAGGAAATAAACCTGCGTCTCGGAGACGCCGTATTACCTTTCCACTCCAAAATAGGCTCATTTGGAAACTGGAACCGAACCATCTTTGATCTACAATCAATGTTAGCATAAAAAGAAGCCAACTAATCTATACCCATTATAACATCAAATTCTACCATATCTAACTCAATTAGGTCCGCTACTATAGAACGACTATGAACTACTACTATATAGTCTCTATATTCCCGACTAGCTATTACTGGATCCCCAGTAGGCGTGGACACATCAAAAGGTTTAATCAACTCATATTCTTTCCCAAACTTACTAGCAACCAACAAACTGATATACTATAAGGTGCAACCTGGATCAATCAATGTATATACATCATATGAGGAGAGTGATAATATACCTGTAATAACATTATGTGACGACTCCTGATCTTGTCGACCTGCTAATGCATATATGCGGTTCTGAGGACCGTTCGAGCCAGATGCTCTACCTTTACCTCTATCATGACCCATTGGTACTTGTGAACTTTGCCCAGGGGGCGTACTGATGATGACAAACCAGCTATAGCTCCCGATGGCGGAACTATGCTGGCACCACCTCTCGTCGGACAATCTCTCATAACGTGGCCTGGATAACCACAAGTATAACAAACACCCAACCCTATAAGGCACTGCCCGACATGCTACTTACTACATTGAGCACATTGTGGCAAGGGCGGAATTATCTGACTTGACTCACCCCTATACTGAGAACTAGAGGCCTTGGAATTCTAACTAGGCCCTAAATATGTGGAACGATCAAATCTCCTATCGGCAAACTGAGGGGGTGCGCTAGCCGATGGCTGGGTTGGATACCTTGGGGATTGTTGTCTCTGGCCACCTCGAAACTCACCAGAAGGACCCGAAGATCTCGCTCTCTTACTCTGGCCCATAATCATGCTCACGATCGGCCCTCTGCTTCTGCTTACGCTCCTCTACACTGTGAGCATATGCCTGAATACGACAAATATCCATGCCTGGCTGAAGTGAGACTGACATATAGTCATTAAGCAGGTGTGGCTCAAACCCCATCACGAACCGGTGAACCCGATCTTCCATCCTACCTACAATAGTGGGAGCATACCTAGACAAAGAATCAAACTGAAAGTTTTACTCCCAAACACTCATATTACCCTTCAGAAGGGTCAAGAACCTATCAACTCTGGCCCATCTATGTTTTGGTGGCACATAATTACGAAGAAAAGCCTCTGTAAACTCTTGCCATATCGCTGGAGGGGTATTCTCACCTCTGGATAACTCCCAAGACTTGTACCAATTAACTGCGACATCTCAAAGTCTATAGGAAGCTAGCTCAAATGACTCAATCGGGTGTAGAGGGGCAGGCGCTGGAGCTGGTGCCCCTCGGAGTTCCTCTGGAGAGGGCGGGTTATGTGAAGTCTAAGATGGAATATCACTATGAGACTCTCCCCGAGCTCTGGTATCTCGTGGCACTCGAGTAGTAGTCTCATCAGCCACGGACTTGCCCTTTTTGGGCTGCTGCATCCTTCAGAGGAATTGCTGAAAACATAACATATCATTAGGGAAATGAATCCTTATATCGCACGATCTAAGATAAGAAGGGAGGATAACTTCCTATATGTCCTGTAGCCTTCTTTTTATAAATGTGGTGCACAACACACCCATAAACAAGACTCTACTGGACACAGTCTGTAGACAACCCTGGGACAGAATTGCTCTAATACCACTTTTTTCAAGACCCAAACCGATGGGCCATTACGAGTGCCCGAGCCTACATGTCGAACACCCTTAAGCATACGTCTAAGATAAAACATGAAATAAGTGTAGGAAATGCATCACGCCTGGCAGTAAACTACTGAATTGTGTGAATAACATACGCGAAAAAACGTGCCCAATATACATATGTACACATATATACAGAATACGGTAGGGCGAGCCGATAAGGCCACATACTATATGACTAAACATGACGGTTTACAGACCTCTAATAGAGTGTACATCTGTATAAAGGATGGTACTGGGCCCCGTCATAACTGTATATGTATACAAACATATCGTTCCAAAACCCAAAAAAAGTAACTCTGGATCAAATGGAGCACACCAACTCTCGCTGACGAAGGATCCTAAGAAGGAGGGCTGTCAGCCTGTCTACCTACACCTGCGGGCATGAACTGCAGGCCCCGAGAAATAGAGGCGTTAGTACAAATAATGTACCGAGTATGTAAGGCAAGAAAATCAGTACATAAAAGACATAAAAGAAACATGGAGTAAAGGAATCCGCCTGTAAGTCTAAATAAATTTGTGAATCCTGAAATATTTATAAAGTCATGCATGTGCGTATAAATATCATATCATGCATATGTATATGTCTACGTAACATCATCAAGCCTCTAAGGGCATCCCATCATATCATCTCGACCTCTGTGGGCGAAATCATCAACGTATACCAACTGATCAGGTGGTGGTGCGTATATAACGTCATAACCTTTCTACATAACCTATATATATATATATATATATATATACGCATATATAACGCCATCTGGTCATGGGTCAATGTACATGTATAAATGAATGCAATGCATAATGAAGTAAGTCAATAAGATCTCTCGGTATGTCATACGATCAACTTACATATTTTCTAAAACCCATGAATGGACGATATAATAATAAGACACATGGGGAATCAACAACAAAGGCACCCCTAGTGTTTCTATGAATAGAGGCATTTATGAAAGTTGTGCATTTGCTCGTTTCGTTTGTATCGTATGGATCATGCCAAAATGAAAGCAGGGATAGTCTTAACATACCTGAGATGATCCTCTTGACAATCCCTCTAACACACGTCAATTGCGACAAAACACGTAACAACGAGATCGAAGTAGGGAAAAATGCGTATGATATTCTTGAGAAAAGTTATACCGGGCTCCCTTAAAATTTGCAATTAACGCTGCTATAGGGGTTCATAAGAATTCCTTTTTGAGAATTTCAATCCGTTAGTAGCAAGCATATACATTTCCCTTTAAAGATATAGGGATGTGTCTTTATCATAGTGGGTGTGGGTCCCACTTTATGTGATGACTTAGCCAAAGAATTCCCTAACTATGCCACCTAGCCCCATAACTCACCTAGTCAATATTAGGCTTGATTAATAACCCCTACTTGATGCCACGTTGGGGGGTATTAAGCTTATCCATAATTTCGTAATTAGGTTGTTAATCTCCCACTAAATAAATAATTAACCAATTACCCACATAATTAAGAATTATCTCAAATTACTTAAAATATTAATCACTTTTAACACACTTTATATACCTTACTATCATGGTCATGTGGTATCTTGTATGGGAACTAGTCTATAAATACGGGGAATTATAGCTTGGACCGTATTTTATCCCAAATTGACAACCTCCAATGAAACTCATTTTCTTTGATTTGTTTACTCTATAACCTTCATGGTACATACTTTACCGCCTGTTATAAATAGCATAAATACTTATAACCTCAAAAATAATCTAATTCCCGAGCCTACATTGATTAACTTACGATGAAACTTTAACGTATGAAAATGAAATATAACAGAGAGTGGCTCAAGAAAGATCTCAACACTAGGCTGCTTTACATTAGATTTTATGCCATGTAGGTAAATATTATGATGGTGCGTGTACAGGAGAGCAGATGTTATCCATTTAAATCAGAAGGTTCTATAAGAAATTCATCTGGTATAGTCCTTTGTTAAGAATTGGAAGATGCATGTTAAAGTATTAACCTAAGATTATAACTCAATCCAAGGAAATCATTATAGAACTCAATTCCTCGAGAGGTTGTAAGTAAGAGAATTGTGATAAAGAGGCTTCATCCCAGCGTCTTGTTAAGACCATATTTAGATAGGCTCTTCAATGTAGATCTACATATATAACCAGGAACAATAATGCGGTGTTCATAATGATGTACTAAGGAGTGACTTACTTGGTGACTTTAGGTTGACGTGGTAGTGCCTTAACTGATGCCCCTCGACTCCAGATCCATAACATACATTGGTACCATAGTGACATACCCCCGAACGACAACTCCTACACTTCTCGCAATGAGGATGAGGTCCGCTAAACTGACTCGCCCCACCGACCTGATTTTTATCCTTCCTCCATACATCATAAGCATTCCCCTTATTCTTGACCTGGCCTCGTTACTATTATACCGAGGTTAGGCTTGATATTTTCTGGGTACCATTGTGGTGTACTCATACTATGCTTCTACACAATATTTATGCAAATCCAGGAATGTCTGATCGTGCCGGACACCAGAGTTGATTTAAATTGTTGCTTTGGAGACATCAAGGTATACATGCTTCACGTCCACAGGAATCGGAGTCACCTTCCTTCACTTCTATTACTGTTGTATTTTTCATTCAGACTCTGATATACTAGACACTTTAACTTACTTTGTAAAGCTTATGACTTTGTTCCACCGTTCTTGGGGAGTGTTTGGTTGAGATTCTATTTTTCGGAAGTTTATATGAATTATCAGACCAATGTTTTTATTATTTTGTTAACTATATTTGTTCAGTTATTATCAAATGTTAAGCTTACCTAGTCGTAGAGACTAGGTACCATCACGACATCCTATATAGGGAAACTGGGGTCGTGACAAGTTGGTATCAGAGCTCTAGGTGTATAGGTGTTACCAGTCACGAGAAGGTTTAGTAAAGTCTTGCGGATCGGTACAGAGATATTTGTTCTTATCTTCGAGACGCTACAAAACGGTTAGGAAAACTTCATTTCTTTGATTCCTTATCGTGCAAATTGGTTAACTTTGAAAATTGAATCTTTTACTTTCTAATCATTCATAAATGGTGAGGACACGCACTGCTAGATCTGACGATTAGATGCTTGCGCCCCCTGCTAGAGTCGCAATAGGTCGGGGCCGGGGCAGAGGCCCAGGAAGGGAACGTGGTGCAGCCAGAGCACCTGCCCAAGCTACAACAGAGGAGAAACCAGTAGCTCCAGTTGGGGAATAAGCACCTGAGGCGCCTGTTTCCAACCCAACACTTCAGGAGACCTTCACAAAGTTCTTGAGCATGTTCGGTACCTTAGGTCAAGTGAGATTGATTCACTTTCACCAGCACATCTCAGGCTAGGGGACGAGCTCAGACTCCCATGGCTCATACCCTAGAGCAGCGAGTCCATATTGACTAGGTCCTAGAGGTTATACCGATACAACCTGTTGCTCTGGTTCAACCCGTGGTTAGGGCAGTAGCATCAGATGAGGTTTATCTTCAGAGGAGGCAAATGATTTTCGTGAGGAGTGCCACTATATTCTCCGCACCATGGGTATTGTGGAGACGAGCGGGATTCCTTTCACCACTTTTCAGCTGTCCGGAGCAACATATCACTGGTGGCAAGTGTATGAGGAGGGTAGCCTAGCCGATTATAGCTTTACTTACATGGACTTGATTTTTAGAGTTGTTCTGGGGAGAGTTTGTTCCACAGACCCTTAGGGAGGCAAAGCACGTGGAGTTGGAACAGCTACGCCAGGGTACTATGACCGTATTGGGGTATGCTGTCTGATTCAGTGATTTGTCCACACATGCACCTGCTTTGGTTTCTACAGTCAGAGAGCGAGTCCGTCGATTTATCGACGGGCTCAACTATGGCCTAAGGTTCTGCATGGATTGAGAGTTGGAGACAGATGCACCATATCAGCAAGAGATAGAGATTGCACGGAGGTTGGAGGGTATCTGGGGATGTGAGAGAGATAATAGGGAGGCCAAGAGGCCTCGTGGTCCGGGAGGATTTAGTGTTGGTTACGCTCCAGCTACAACCCATCATGGTAGAGGCCATGTGAGTCGTCTAGTTCATTCAACACTTTCAACTTCTAGTGGTGCTCCGGTTATTCCAAGGTCTCAGATTGCACATTTTGCTCAACCACTTTGCAGTGCACCTCCTGCACTAGGTTCCTTCAGCGGTCAATCCAGCCGACAAGGTCTGAGCCAGTCCCAGCAGCCATGCCCCGCGAGAGCTTGATTTGAGTGTGTTGATACCCACCACATGGTTAGAGACTACCCAAAGCTCAGGAGGTGTGCACCTCCCCAGACTACTCAGGCTCAATGGATTTAGTCAAGTGCATAGACTTCTCAGGCAATGATTACTGCCCTAATTATCGTTCCACCCATACAACCAGCTAGGGGGTGGGGGATGGGCAGGTAAACATCGCCCTAGGGACGGAGGCCAAGCCAGATTCTATGCCTTTTCGGGTAGGACGGAGGCAGTTGCTTCAGATCCTATGGTTCTAGTTTTTCATAGAGATGTATCTGTTTTATTTGATTCGGGATCCACTTATTCATACGTGTCATCTTACTTTGCTCTGTATTTCGATATATCTCATAATTCTTTGAGTTCTCCTATTTATGTATCCACGCTTATGGGAGATTCTATTGTTGTGGACCATGTGTATCGATCGTGTTTAGTTGTTATTGGTGGTTTTGAGACCAGAGTTGATATATTGTTACTTAGTATGGTAGACTTTGATATTATCGTGGGCATGGACTGGTTGTCCCCCTATCATGTTATTCTAGATTGTCACGCCAAGACTGTGACACTGACTATGCTAGGTTTGCCATGGTTAGAGTTGAGAGGTACATTGGATTATGTTCCTAGTAGGGTTGAATCATTTCTAAAGTCTCAGCGGATGGTTGAGATGGGGTGTGATGTATATCTAGCCTTGTGAGAGATGTCACTGCGCATACTCCTATCATGGAGTCAGTCCTAATAGTGAGAGACTTTCTAGATGTATTTCCAGTGGATCTTCTGGGCATGTTGCCCGATAGGGATACCGATTTTGGTATTGACTTGTTACCGGGCACTCAGCCCATTTCTATTCCACCATATTGTATGGCCCGGGCGGAGCTGAAGGACTTAAAGGAGCAGTTGCAAGAGTTGCTTGATAAGGAGTTTATTCGGCCTAGTGTGTCGCCTTGGGGTGCACCGGTCTTGTTTGTGAAGAATAAAGATAATTCTATGTGCATGTGTATTGATTATCGGCAGTTGAACAAGGTCGCGATGAAGAAAAGGTATCCATTGCCACGCATCGATGACTTATTTTATCATCTATGGGGTGCTAGAGTGTTCTCAAAGATTTATTCACGGTAAGGTTATCATCAGCTGAAGATTTGGGATCTGGAGATTCCAAATACTACCTTTAGAACCCGGTATGGTCACTAGGATGTAACACCCCGGAAAATTTTGAAGTACTTAAGCGGTATTAAGAAAGATGATGTGCGCTAATTATATTATTTTATGTGTAGATAAGGACTATTATATGAGTGATATCAATTGATCATGATAATATGTGTATGATGTGCATTAAGAATGGTTTATGGTCTAAGAAGAGCCCCAAGGCTAAGTCAAGTTGGAAATTTTATGTTGGGATAAAGTTTCAAGTGAATTCGCACAAGATCCTACTTCATACGCATGCTTCTACCAAACTATAACTACTTAGGAGATGATATACTTATCAAATTAAAGCTCTTTGAGTCTAGTTTCCAACGCTTGTAACCGTTCGTCATTTGGACACTCCTACAAGAAGTTATGAAACAATTACCAAAGGATGGAAAAATGAGATTTTGCGAGCAATTCTGCGATCGCAGAATAATTATGCGGTCGCGAAAGTGCTTTTACGACTGCAAGTTGGTCACAGAATGGACCAGTATAGCCCATCTTTTGGTGTATAATATGATATTTGAATACTAAGGACAGCCTATGAAATGTATATGTGTAAAATAAGGGAGGAAGGTGCCACTTTCATTGGACTTGTTTGTACATGTTGTTACAATTACATTATATAATGTTTTCCACGTATAGTTCATATGGATCAGTTGATCCTAAAATAAATGTAGAATGATGCAAGTATAATAAGATTTGAAATGTGATTCTATGGAATGTTTCGTAGTTTCTTGATGTATTTTATTTGCCTCTTATTTGAGTTACCATATTTTCATATGTTGTTTTGACTGCCTTACATATGAGTACTATTCCACATGTACTCACGTCCTTTTTGTCGGGGGCACTGCATCTTTTAATGGATGCAGGTATATTTCTACAGGATGATATAGACCTTTGATAGGGATCTTTTTCACTACTCAGCTTATGGTGAGCCCGCTACAGTTCTAGTGGGTGTTTGGGTCTAGTTAATTTATGTATATAGGAATCTATTGTCATAGAAGCTCCATGTACACTGTGGGTCATGTAATTAAAGATTTGAGTGTTGTCATGTATTTATGTTCACAGTGTTAATAGCTATTTATAGAGCTGTGTAATCACCACGGGAAAGAAAATATAGGCCATTGAGCCAAATGTATTTACTATGAAAGTCAAAATCTTATTATGTTATGGTAAATCATGCATAAGTGATGATGAGAGGTTAATGCAAACTAGGCTTGCTCGACTGGGTTTAGTAGGTTGAGCGCCGGTCGCGCTCCTTGATTTCGGGGCATGACATAGGAGTTCCCTGTGATGTCATTTGGACTGACCAACGCCCCAGCATCATTTATGCACCTAATGAACAGTGTATTCAAGCCTTATCTTGATTCATTCGTCATTGTGTTTATTGATGACATCTTGGTGTACTCCCGCAGTCGGGAAGATCATGAGCAGTACTTGAGGATCAAGGTAGATCCGAAGAAGATTAAAGTACTGCAGAATTGGCCCAGACCGTCTTCAGCTATCGAGATTAGGAGTTTCCTTGGTTTGGCCAGATATTATCGGCGTTTCGTAGAGATATTCTCATCTATTGCTGCGCCTATGAACAGATTGACCTAGAAGGGTGCTCCTTTCAGATGGTCCGATGAGTGTGAGGCGAGCTTTCAGAAGCTCAAGACTGCTTAGACTATAGCCCCAGTGTTGGTGTTGCCTATGGGCTCAGGGTCTTACACTGTGTGGGTGAACTATCCCTTAGGATTTGAGTCGTTTGTGCTATTAGTGTCATGTAAAAGCCATGTACGCGAGGTGAGGAGTACGTACCGGGGCTTATATGTGGAAAATTTATCGGCTTAGACTCTTAGGATTCTTTCATATACTTAATTGGAATTGTTAGCACATATTATATTTATTATTCGCCATGTCTACTATCACATGCTTTATTTGAAGTTGTCGTTACATGTCACATTCTTTACTTGTCGAGTTTGCCCTAATATGCTTTATTGGGAGTTGTTATCACTTTCTGTCATTATGTGATTTCTTTTATTGTGGAGCTACTCTTAGTTGAAATTGTTGTCACACGATATCCTTTATTGCCAGGTTTCCCTCATGCATTTAGACGTAGTACTAGTTCGTGTCATCTTTTTCATTGTTAGCCTAATGCATACACTAGAGTCCGAGGTTTTTCCATTCCATGGAAGTACTATCACTATCGAGGTTACCCTTAAACAATTAATTGGAATTGAAGTTATCGAGAGTCATTAATCTATTCTAATCGAAGTTGTGTTTAAAAAGGGGTGTTGTTCCTTGTAGAGTTACTTTCCCGTCATTTTGTTGTTATTAAGATTCTATATACGTTATTTTGAGCCGTGGGCTATTTGTTGTGAAAATATTGAAATTGTTGAATTTTTGGATAGGTTGTGGCCTACTAGCACTTGTGATATGAGCTGATATGTTGTGTTGTTTTGATGATAGCATATGTGATTTGTTGTGTGGTTTGGTTGTTGTTATGCGAAGTATAAGGGTGGCATTTCACCATTGTTGTTATGCGGAGTATAAGGGTGGCATTTCACCATTGTTGTTATGCGGAGTATAAGGGTGGAATTTCACCGTTGTTGTTGCATAAGGGTGGAATCTCATTGTTGTTAAATGTACGAAGTGATACGGGTGGCTATTGCATTATTGTTCGGGTAGAGCGATAAGGGTGGATATTATACGAAGTGATACGGTGGATATAGGAGAGATAAGGGTGGCTAATGATAATATCAGGGGCGAGTGATAAGGGCGGCTATCAAAGAGATAATGGTGTTAATGTCAGGGATGATGTGTGATGGTCGGAGATATTGTGTTGGTCATTTTCGCGTGATGATGTGTTCTTCCTTATGTCTGTCATATACCTTGCATAACCTGCTTTGTTATCTCAATGCCTGCTTTGTTGTCTCGATGAGTTATTCGATGTCTTTAATATTAATGGTTGACTTGGGTTGCAGTAGTACACTCGCACAAGCATACACCGTAGCATGCCACTTATACTAGCTCAGGAGTTTGAAACTTGACATTTCTTGATCATGCCATGTGTCCGTGTATTATCTATTTCCATGTTGATATTGAGCTTGTGACCATGATTGGCGGATGATGATTTGGAGCCTATGATCATACCAGACGGATTATGATTGTGAGCATGTGACCATGCCAGGTGGATTGTGAATGTGAGCATGTGATCATACCGGGCGGATTGAGATTGTGGCAAGTAAGTTGTACGTGCAGTTGTGATGTGAGATGCGGGCACGAGGTACCGTGAGTGTTTGATGGTAGGTTAAGACATGTGACTTATGACTACGAGATGAGGTACCACTGAGTGATTTCGTTGTGAAACATATGTTAGAACGACTTGATTAATTGATTGTCCGTGGTGATTCCTTATTTGTTTTAATGATACTTCACGGTGTTCTTATTATTTTACTAATTATATCACTTGTTGGTTCTTGTTGCCATTTACTGATTTTCCGCTTTCTTTTATTAGTATTATACTTCTATATTACACAGGTTATTTTGTCTAGTGAGTGTCTTGACTTGTACCTCATCACTACTCCACCAAGGTCAGTCGTGATACTTACTAGGTACCGACCATGGTATACTCAAACTATACTTCTGCACACTTTTTGTACAGATCCAGGTACATTGGAGTCTGTTGGTTGTTAGATAGCGAATCAGATACTGTTGTGGAAACTTCAATGTATACCTATCGTTGCATTCACAAACTTTGGAGTCACCTTTGGAAGTTATTTTTTCTACAGTTTATTTCTATTCCGAAACAATTATACTTAGAGATTTTCTAGTGAACTCAGTAGAGCTTATGACTTATACTACCGGTTTTGGAATTGTAAGCTTTATATAGAAATTTCTTTTTTATATTTAATAGTTGTAAGTTGCATTTTGCTATTAATTCAGTAAGTGTTAGGCTTACCTAGTATTAGTCACTAGGTGCCATCACGACATCCTACAGAGGGTAATAAGACTAGGTGTCATCACAACATCCTATAGAGGGTAATTGGGGTCGTGACAAGTTGGTATCAGAGCTCTAGGTGCATAGGTGCTATGAGTCATAAGCGAGTTTAGTAGAGTCTTGCGGATCGGTACGAAGATGTCTGTACTTATCTTCGAGAGGCTATGAAACTATTAGGAAAAATCTCCACTTCTTTCGTTCCTGTCATGAAGATTTGTTGATTTTGAATTTGAGCATTTGTATCTCTATTCTCTCACATATGGTGAGGACACGCGCTATCGGATCAGTCAAGCAGAGGCTCGCACCCCCTGCTAGAGCCACGAGAGGTCGGGGCCGAGGTAGAGGCCGAAGAGGGGCACGTACCGCAGCTAGAGCACCTGCCAGTGCAGCAGTTGAGATGCCATCAGTAGCTTCGGTTGGGGGACAGGCACCGGAGGCGCCTGTTGTTAGCCCCGGATTTCAGGAGACTTTAGCGCAGTTCCTGAGCATGTTTGGTACATTGGCTCAGGCGGGATTAATCTCTATTGCACCAGCTACTTCGCAGATTAGGGGAGGAGCTCAGACTCCCACTGCCGGTACTCTAGAGCAGCAGGCTCATATTGGTCAGGTTCCGGGTGTGGTGCTGGTACAGCCTGTTATCCCGGTTCAGCATGAGGTCAGACCAGGGGCATCGGAGGAGGAGCAGCTTAGACTTGCGAGTTTCAAGAAGTATCACCCTCCTACTTTCAATGGTTTGGCTTTAGAGGATGCATATTGTTTTCTAGAGGAGTGCCACAGTATTTTCCGCACCATGGGTATTATGGAGGTGAGTGGGGTTGCTTTTACTACATTCCAGCTGTCAATCAATGGTGGCGGGTTTACGAGGAGGGTAGACCAATTGATGCAGCTTCACTTTCATGGACTCAGACCCTTCGGGATGCTTGGCACGCAGAGTTTGACCAGTTGCGTCAAGGCACCATGACGGTATCAGAGTACGCTATCAGGTTCAATGTGTTATCCCGTCATGCACCTACTTTGGTTCCTACAGTCAGAGAGCGAGTCCGCATATTCATTGAGGGGTTCAGTTATGATCTTAGTTTCTGCATGGCTAGGGAGTTGCAAACTGATTTTCCGTTTCAGCAGGTGATGAAGATTGCAATGATGTTAGAGCGTATTCGTGGTGACGAGAGGGAGGATAAGGAGACCAAGAGGTCTCGAGGTTATAAAGGGTTCAGTGGATTCTACTCTTTAGCTATGGCCCATCATGGCAGAGGCTCGGGCAGTCGGCCAGTTCAATCCGCACTTCTGACGACTCGTGGTGCTCTAGTTAGTCAGGGTACTCATGTGGGGTAGTCACCTTTTAGTGCACCACCGGCACGGGGTTCCTACATCGATTATTCCAGTTATCCGGCACAGACTCGGTACGAGTAGTAACGCCCGTAGAGGGGTTGTTTTGAGTGTGGTGATACTAGGAACATCATGAAAAATTGTCCGAAACTTGGGAAAGGCGGATTTCATCATGGCACTCAGGCTACAGGCTCCATTCTAGTTATTGTTCCACTTGCACAACCAGCTAGGGGTGGAGGACAGGTGGGTAGAGGGCAGCCTAGAGGGGGTGGCCCGACCCGTTGATATGCTTTCTATGATAGGGTTGAGTCGCTGCACCAAATGGTATCATTGCAAGTATGGTTTCGATTTGTTGTAGAGGTGCATCATTCTATTTTTGATTCGGCTCTTCTTATCGAGGTCAGTTCTCCTATCTTGCTTCACATATGGTGAGCTTCGTGATTTTGTACTCTTCTTATGTGTTTACCGCTGTTGGTAGATTCTATAGTGATAGCCTGTGTCTATTGTTTTGTTTTTTTCATTATTGAGAGTTATGAGACTAGAAGTGACGTTCTGTTACTCATTACGGTAAGTTTTGATGTGATTTCTAGATGGTTTGGCTGCGATTTGTGATTTAGATTCCCTACCGGTATGAGATCCTAGTGATTAGTTCATATGTTTTTATTCTCCCTTGTGAAATTGACTCATAGTATGGTACCGATAGTGAGTTGTGCATGTCGGGCTTGTTTGATTGTTCTCTTATATGTTTCTTTTTGCATATCCAATCATATTCGTGTTATGCTTATTGGGTTTTAGCTTGCGAGGTGTATTCCCATGTGGCGTTAAATGCGACTTGCTGATTTGAGTGAATGGTTATGGGATCTTCACATTTCTTGCATCATTGTCAGTGTTGTGAAAGTTTGGAATAGGGATCTAACGGATATAAGGTTCATTGCCGGTGCTGGATTTGATTATGGGCAGCTACTATGGCCAGAGTTGTCGTTATGGGCATATGTGTGATGTGACACGTGGTGTAGTTGTACCTTGTGAGGGTATGCATGAGTTGTTGCAGTTGGTTGAGGTTGATGTTGTGCGTTGATGTAGGAATTTGATCTTTGGGAAATGATCGGATAGTGAAAAATTTGTTCTAAGGTTTATCAGTGTGGGAGGAAGGAATAATTTTCTGTTGAGATTGTGTTGTCTGGCTTATATGGGTGGTGACGTGGGATTACTCGCGGGTGTATGTATGGTAAGCTCACTCAGTGATTTGATGACTTCAAAAAATTTCTTAGCATGTTCGAGGACGGACGTTTTTTTAAGAGGGGGAGGATGTAACGACCCGACCTATCATTTTGAGAATTTGCATCCCATTCGGTGACTTAAGGTCTCGAACAGCTTCAAATTATGTATTATGTTGTGCATACGTGGTCGAGTTCGGATCTTGGATGAGTCGGGATTGATTTGGAAGAAGGATTCTTGTCTTAGAAGCTTAAGCAATAAGAGTTGATCGGAGTTTGACTTTTATGTAGACGATTCCGGAATGGTGTTTTGATGATTCCAATAGCTTCGTATGGTGATTTTGGACCTAGGCGTGTCTCCGGATTTGGATTTGGAGGTCCGTAGGTTAATTTGATACATTTTGGCAAAAATTGGAAAGTTTAAAGTTTGGAAGGTTGAGAGGTTTGACCGGGAGTTGACTTTGTTGATATCGGGTTCAAAATTTGATTTCGGGAGTTGGTATAGCTCTGTTATGTCATTTGAATCTTGCATGCAAAATTTGACGTCATTCCGGGTTGATTTGATATGATTCGGCGTGAGTTGTAGAATGTAAAAGTTCATAAGTTCATTATGTTCGATTTGAGGTGCGATTCATAGTTTTGATGTTGTTTGATATGATTTGAGACCTCGATAAGGTCCGCGTAATGTTATGAAACTTGTTGGTATGTCTCGACGGGGTCCCGGGGGCCTGTGCTACGGGCCATTTTCTCATGTTTTTGATTTTTGATTTGATATCTGGTATCCCCTTATACGCGATAGCGAGGTTCAAGATGCGTTTGTTGACGGCCAATTTTGACTTTCCCTTTTAAAATTAATTTATTTATTCTTAATAATTTACAATGAATGTTCCGAAAGTATTTTCTATCAATAAATATCTATTTTACAAAGTTGATTAAGTATTAGTTTTGAAATTAATAACCTAGTACTAACATTGTGTAATTATTAATATACTTACTACTTTTTATATCATTAAGGCAGTTTCTAAAATACAACATCTAGTCTTTATAATTACTTATATGAATTATTTCTCAAATTCTAATTAATTAGATTAATATATTCAAATTAGTGTTGTAATTTAGAAGAAAACGTATTTCATAAATAATTAACTATAATAATTAGTAGTATGTTTAATAATTATAATCTTACTGTATTTTGCTGAAAATAATCAAGTTTAATGAAATTAATTTTAAAAGGGTTAGAAGACCAAAGAGCTACGATTGCAAATCTCTTACTAAACACAAGATGGCCATTTTTTAAACTAGTTTTGGCCCAATACCAGGCCCAACCCCTCATCTGACCCATTCCAATTGACTCCTCCATTCCAGGTTAGCGATCCGCGCCCATCTCCCTAAACCAACCAGGTCGCGACACTGCATCCTCTAATCCCACTCACAAAACAAAACAAGCAATTTGAGTCGTTGATTCAAATCATCAACGATCACAAATTATCCCTGTTTTCCGAATTAATCTCGACCCACTCTTAGATATTATCTCATTCGTTGGATCACACAGATCCAACGGTCCTCGTATTTTCCCAGAATTGATTTTCTCAAAAATGTAACACCCCGATTTATCAGGGTCGTTGATCAAATGATCCAACGACCCAGATCCCTTCCCTTGACTTTAACCTTAGAGACGCCCCATACCCCAGAAACCCTAAATCATTTCTTACCTGCCCAGCCGCCCTTATTTCCCCTTCGTCTCTCTTTCTCTCATCTTTCCTAATTACATCAATCAAAAGACCTTGCACAAATTAGTGCAAGGTCGTGAAATCAGCCTCAAATCATCTTGTTTGTCTCCCATATATTGGTATCGTAATTTTCTTATCTCATAAATATTTTGAGGAATTCTCTTATATCACATTCATCCATCAAATCAGTTATTTATTCATTAAGTCAATTCTTTCACTTTACATACTATGCACTAAGTTTATCCGAGAATGACTATTCCTCCATTCTTTGATCAAATTCCTTGCTAAATATTCATCCATGTGCAAATAAATATTCTTTCCCATTCTTTCTCAAATCCTTTAGTATAAATTTCCTCTTGTTGTAGTCGTCCATCTAAAACTTGTTGACTCTAATTATGAGTCGTTTTCTCTTCAAGTTTATTCTTGTAAGTTCAAGATTTTGTTCAAACACTTTGAGTTAACATGCATTCTTTAGGTACAATTCTTTTTTTCATAATTATTCAATTTACACTAAAATACCATTTCTAATGTCCCTTTTATTCTTTTACATACTACATATTATTACATATATATTTCGTTAAATATTTTATGATTCTTTATCTAGAACTCACTTTACACTCAGCTTATCTTTTGGAATACAATTCCCTTATCCACTTTACATATATTTCATACGACTCAATATATTTTAATCATTTCATTTCAAAAACCCCAAAAATGCTTGCATACTTCATCCGCACATAATTCATTACATATTTAATATCATCACTAGTCATTCTAGTAGATGTTGATCATCCTTTTATCCTTTGTAATAGTTGTGAGTATTTGTTAATCATTCTTTTGAACCTTCCCTGCCTTATTTGATCGAGTCCACAGGAACCACATTTTGTTAATCTCAACGGTTGAGCAGATCATAGTTAAAGTGTATATTACGTAGTATAGTATAGGTGTCCTAGTATACCTTAAATACTAGGTGGCGACTCTAATCTTTACATAACCTTATAGAGTACTATAAGTTGTAGCTTTCTTTGTCTTGTGCAAAATAGGGTGCAACAACATGGCGACTCTGCTGGGGATACTTCAGGTTCTAACCACAACGGATTAGATCAATCAGTTGAGGGATTACAGGTTCTCCAATACACTAACTTCTATTCTCTCTATCATATGCTTCAAGTCATATATTCTCTGCTTCAATCATATACTCTTTGCTTCGTGCTGTATATTTCTTGCTTTAAGTTGTGTATTCTTTGCTTCAAGTATATTTTTTGTCGCATGCTTCAAGTAGTCTATTCTTTTTCATGCGCTTCAAGCGGTATGTTCTTGTTTTGCTTTAAGTAGTATATTCTTTGCCATCCGCTTCAAGCAGCATATTCTCTGTCATACTCATATTGTATACACTTCCCATAAGTCTATATTGTATATTCGGTTACATATGAATGTGATGTATATTCTTTGCCACATTCTTTTGGTGTTTCCTTATTAAATTGTCATCACTTTTCCATCAACTCTTGGTCGTACACAAAACTCCGAACCTTCCTTCAAAACTATCTAGTTTCGGGGATTGGCATACGAGGTTAACTATGTACCATCTCGCAGATGTCCTTAACTCATGCTCGAATCTAGGTAAATCTACTCTTAAAATTCCTAGGACAATGTAAATATGATATTGCAACTTGTTTTAGCTGGATTAATTGTTACATATCCTCTACTTGTTACATATTCTTTGTATTTTATCCTTTCTTATGTGGTATGTATTCTCTATCTGCTACTGTTATGTATTTATTATTTGTTACATGTGCCTTCTATGTGTTACCTATTGTTAGGTTCTCTTTGCCTGACTAAACTCCGGTTAATTTGTGTTGAATCTTGACCTTTCAAATACATTGTGAGGCCCCATAAATACTTTACTTAAAATTCGGGATTTCGTGGTGCCGAAGTAGACTATGTATTGGCGAATATGGAGATTTTTCACGGCAAGCTTGCTGGCCGCGGTACAGACTTTTTGGGTTGGACAGTGCGCTGGAGAGTAAAGGAAATATTTTGGTAGAAAAATACATTTCTGTGGCACACTATGCGGTCGCAGAATCACTCTGTCGACCGCAAAATGTCTGCATAATGAAGCAGAAAATTGAGCAAAGTTTGGGTGATATTGTTTGGTCACTATGCGATCGAAAACCATTTCGCAGGCCGCACATCGACCGCAGGACCAACATGAAAAGTTTCCAGAGGGAGGTTCTGTGGCGCATTATGTGACCACTGAATAGGCCTGCGGACTGCATAATGGCCGCATAGTGGGGCAGAGTTGCCTGGTTCCAGAGGACCATTTCGCGGCCAATTTTGCGGACCGTAGAAGCATTATGTGGCCGCATATGCGACCGCAGATCTGTGACGGGGCTCCTTTTTTCTAATTTTTTTACCCGACCCTATTTTGATATATTAGAGTAATGGACCACCTCTGAAGAAAAAACATATATTCTAGAGTGAGGGAGTGCCAAAGAGTGAGAGGGGAGTTCCTAAGCCCATCATCCATCAATTCTTGCTCAAAGTTGAAGAAACTGTAAGAAGAATTCACCAGGTCTTCATCCTAGAGGTAAGTTTTTACTCCATAGCCCTCAATTTCATGATTTTAACTTAAAATAGGTAATAAGCCAAGTACATTTTGGGGTGTGGGAGTTGTTTATTTTACATGCATGCATGATCTAGGGTAGTGGAAAGATTGTTGAGCTCTATTGGGTAAGCTTTGGGTAGTGGGATGATAGAATCTACATGTCACGACTCGAAATTTCCCACCGACGGGACCGTGATGGCGCCTAACATTTTACTTGCTAGTCAAGACAACGTTAGAAAAATCGTTAAACCAATTCCTTATTTCCATTCAGTAAATAACAATAATTAACTAAGATGAAATATAATAAGTGCGAAATATCATAAAACTGTATTAACTGCTACCACCCAGATCTGGAGTCACAGTTCACGAGCATTCTAGAATTTACTACAAGTAATAGTCTGAAAGAAATACAACTGTCTGAATGAAAGAAAACAGTAGGACATAAAATATAGACGGGGACTTCAAGGTCTGCGAACGCTGATAGATCTACCTTGAGTCTCCGGACAGCGAACCAGTAGCAAATCTCGATCAACCTGAGCCGGTATCAAAATCCGCATAGAAAGTGCAAAGTGCAGCATCAGTACAACCGACCCCATGTACTGGTAAGTGTCGAGCCTAGCCTCGGTGAAGTAGTGACGAGGCTAGGACAAGACACCCACATATAACCTGAATATTATAATTATGCTAGTGGAAAACAGTAAATAAACCAATACCGCAGAAAAAATAGGAAGGGGAAATACAGTGGGGGAATAGAACATAAAGAGTGAAAATAATGAAAAGACAGAATTAAACAGAAAATCCTTGAATGAATTGAGCAATTAAAACCGCAAAGAAAAACTGCACGGCATCACCCTTCGTGCTTTTACTCTCAACCTCACCAAATAAATAAATAGAATGGCACGACATCACCCTTCGTGCTTTTACCCTCAACCTCACCAAATAAATAAATAGAATGGCACGACATCACCCTTCGTGCTTTTCACTCTTCCTCACATTATAAATAATGCATGCACGGCGTCACTCTTCGTGCTTTACACTCTTCCTTACAATATAAATAATGCATGCACGGCATCACCCTTCGTGCTTTACACTTTTCCTCACAATATAAATAATGCATGCACGGTATCACCCTTTGTGCTTTACACTCCTCCTCGCCAATCACAAAATCAATAATAACTGATAGATAAGAGTATCACAAAGAAACCAGTATTTTACCCATAATCAATAGCATGTGTAATCTCAACCTTGAATCAATATTCAAAAGTTACCAAATCTCAGTGAAACCAGATATGAGTCACCCATCATTTCAAATAACCCGATAAGCATGGATAGTAGAATTTAAGGCTACAAAATACACAAGAATAGAATTTCACTCGCATGCTATGACTCGACAACGACGCATAGATGCTCATCACCTCACCTATACATCGTATTTAACAACTAAACACGTAGCAAATGAACACATAATACCTATTCCCTCAAGCCAAAGTTAGACACAACACTTACCTCGCTCCGAAGGCCACGTAATTCCCAATCACAGCTTTTCCTTTGGAATTCACCTCCAAACCACTCGTATCTATTAAAAAATGACTCAATAATATCAAATATTGCTAAAAGAATCAATTATATTTCATAAATTAAGTTTCCCAAATTTTCCTCCAAAAAGTCGAAAAATTGACCCCGGGCCCGCTTGGTCAAAACCCGAGGTTCGGACCAAAATCCTTTTACCCATTCACCCCCAAGCCCGAATATGTAATTAGTTTTGGAATCCGACCTCAAATTGGGGTCTAAATCCTCAAATTTTCGAAATCCCTAGTTTCTACCCTAACCCCTAATTCTACCATGAAAACTCTAGATTTTTAGTTGATAATTCATAAGATGTAATGGCTAATTGAAACAAAATGGTTTAGAATCACTGACCAACACTTTGGGAAAGAAAATGACTCTTGAAAATCGCCTCTACCCATTTGATTCTTGAAAAATGTTAAAGAAATAGCATAAACCCGTGTTTGGAGTCTGTTTTAAGTCACTGGACAGGCCTTCATCGTGTTCGCGAGAGGCCTGTCGCGATCGCGATGCACAACGGCCTAAGGCCTTCGCGTTCGCGAATCCTTCTACGCGTTCGCGTAAGGCAGCTCCCCCCAAGCCTTCGCGTTCGCGAACCAATGGACGCGTTCGCGTAGAACATGACCCCCTCCCCCATGTCCCTTAAACTATCGCGTTCGCGTGAGACAGATCGCGTTCGCGAAGGGTACCAACCCCAACGCTTCGTGTTTGCGACCAGTCCTTCACGTTCACGAAGAAGAAAATTCTCCTGCCCCCATTTTACGTTTCACGTTCGCGACACTACCTACGCGAACGCGAAGAAAGGCACACCAGAACAGCTGCTGCAGCAAAAATCTCAGATTTTCTAAGTGCAAATCACCTCGTAGCCTATCTGAAACTCACCCGAGCCCTTGGGGCTCCAAACCGAACATGCACATAAGTGTAAAAATATCATACAGACCTGCTCGCATAATCAAATCACCAAAATAATCCTAGAGCTATGAATTTAGCACCAAATCAAATGAAATTCTCAAGAACACTTTAAAATTTCTATTTTCTCAACTGGACGTCCGAATCACGTCAAATCAACTCTGATTCTCACCAAATTTCACCGACAAGTCTTAAATATCATAATGAACCTGTACCGAGCTCCGGAACTAAAATAGGAACCCGATACTAACAATGCAAAATATCAATCAATTCTTAAAAACAAATAATTTCCAAACTTTTAATTTTCATCAAAAATTCATAACTCAAGCTAGGGACCTCCGAATTCGATTTCGGACATACGTCTAGGTCCCATAATTTGACATGGACCTACCGGGACCATTAAATCACAGATCTGGGCCCGGTTACCAAAAATATTGACCGAAGTCAACTAAAATCAACTTTTAAGGCAAAAATGCTTATTTTTATTAGTTTTCAACATAAAAACTTTTCGAAAACCTGCCCGAACTATGCACGTAAATCGAATAGGGTAAAAATGAGATTTTAAGGCTTAAGAGTACAGATTCGAGTTTTAAAGTATAAGATGACCTTTTCGGTCATCACACTACCATAGGAGGACCTTGGAGCATTAATACACACAGTGTTTGATAAAATGCTCAAGTGAGCTAGAATTATGAACTCCTCCCTATTTTGTGTTCAATTTTGCAATATCTCAAAATAGATCGAAGTGGCTAGGATCTTAGGAACAGTTTAGTAAATTAAAAGGGCTCGAGGCAAGGTATGTTGGCTAAACTTTTCTGTTAGAATTGAATTCCCATGATGACCGTGTAAGTCACAAGTTCTCCATTATGAATTGACTTAATAGAATAAGTTTGACATCAGATGATATATATATATATATATATATATATATNATATGAATATGTTCAAATGTGTTCCTGAATGTTCTTATTATATTGTGTTATTCTTCGGGAGAGTATTTTAAGTATGAGTATGTATTACAATGTTGTGACTTCAATTCAAGTCAAAATGAAAGTGATCACATCAAATTGTATAAGAGATCATATGTGCCTAAGACCCTAATTTGCTCAAATATGCGTTTAAAGTCTTAATTTGATAGGCCTTGTTGTTGATTATCCATGATAATGATTGAAAATGGAATAGTGAGCTTGAATTATGAAGTACGACCAATGTGCCAAGAATGATATTGCATTATGGCCAATGATGTCAATAAAATGAATGACATGTAAAAGAATATGAATTGAGTGGTAAATACTTTTATTAACAAATGCTTTGGGAGTATTGATTAGCCACCGAGGAAGGGTAGGTCGGAACAACCTAACCCCGAAACTACATGTTCCAGTGTAGGAGTGATTGTGGGGTAAATCCCCGTGTTAATATGATGAGACTGTTTCCCCTTATATGTGATGGGATTGGTGTGTTAAGATGTTTTTCCCTTAAATGGGATGAGCTTATTGCTAGCAAGATGTGATGTAATGTCGACCCACACGTCATTGTGGTGATACGGCTTAGCCGATCGGGATGAGATCGGACGCCATACCGTGCACATGGTGGTATTGTGAGTGTATCTCTCGGGGTGAGACGGCTTAGCCGGTCGGGCGAAGATCGGACTCCGTGCTAAAACACAGTGGTATATTGGTGCTAAAGACCTCCCAACTTAAATTACCGAAACCTACTTGAAATTTACATTTCCCCTAATGTGACACTTTGATGCCGTTTGAGTCTCCTATTGATATCATGTTTTATTCTCCGTTTTCTGTTGCTCGTTATATTGACAGGGTATTTAGTTTACATACTAGTACTATTCCATATGTACTAATGTCCTTTTTGCTGGGGACGCTGCATCTTTAATATATGCAGGTGGTTCCATAGCAGGTGGTATTATCAGTGATAGCAGCACACCCTCTCCTCATCTGCTTTGGTGAGCCCCACTTCATTACGGGGTCCTGTATCTTCTATCCTTTGTACATAGCATTTTGAGGTATAGTCAGGGCCTTGTTGCCTGCACTGTCATAGCACTCTTTTTTTCCTGTTAGAAATTTCGTAGACATAGTGTGGGTTATGTCTGTTTTGGGAAATTTAAAACTAAAAATGTTGTAATTGTATCATCTGTCCCACTTTAACTATGATTGTACAATGTACTGTTTTGAACATTTGTTAAGGACGTAACTAATGAAAATGAAATGGTATTGTTCATATGACTTCTTACTAGATAATTAGTGAAATGCATTCATCGGTTTATTTGTGGGTAAGTTCGGTAGACGGCACTGTACAGGCTTGCTCAAATGGGGTATCTCTGTTGAGCGTCGGTCACGCTCCCCGAGGTCAGGGCGTGACATACACATGCCCATTCCGGTGTTTATGACCATCCATTACAATCATACCATCCTTTTGATTCTATTATCCTTTCCCAAACATACATTAATTCAACTTGGTACATCTTCCACTGATTTGATATATCCTTCTCAATCAGACTTCACATTTCCACTTACTACCGTCATTTAAAATAGATCCATGCGTTATGCTACCATCTATCTCTTATTTAGGAGTTGCCAGTCTCCACCCACCCACCCAAGAGTTCTTATTCATAATCACAATTCTTCTCAGAGTACAATCACTTATTCTTGATAACCATATAGATCTCTTAGTTCCAGTAGTTGGCCTGAACTACGTTTTGACCCGATTCATGCCCTGGCAAGATACGTAGGCAACCCTACATAAGGGTTCGGTCTCCCTACTATTTCAAATTAATTTCCTTAGTACTGGAAACTGGGGCAGTTCTTTTTCAACGGTATAATGATGCTCTCAACCGAGAAATCTCCGAGAGCGTCAGCCAAATTTCACTAAAAAAATCCAAATCTCAAAATACCATATCAACCTTACTCTGACCTTCACCCGACTTAAATCCCAACATATGGAATGCAAGTCCTTTATTCAAACATCTGGCTATGGAGCCATGCTGTTCACTCCCACTCTCCAAATTCAAGATTCAATACAAGTCAACCCACTTTCTTACAAAGGAAGGTTGTTAGTCATCCTTCTAGAAGTGTTAAACTCACACGACTTGGAGGACACTTTCTTATGTAATGTTGTCACGACCCAATTTTACCTTTAGGTCGTGATGGCGCCCAACACTATAGCTAGGCAAGCCAACAAATAAATTAAACATATATCAATTATTTTCAGAATAGTTTTCTAAGAAATTTTATTATTTTACTAGCAATATTAAAGAAATTAGAAAATATACCGATTAACTTAAATCCAAGAAAATATTACAATTCCAAATTCTACCAATGTGTGTGCCAAGACCTGGTGTCACAAGTGTATGAGCATCTAGTAGATTATACAAAACTCCAAATACTGGCTGAAATAAAAATAGATAGAACAATAATGCAAGAAGAGGCACTGGTAGCTACAAAACGGCCCAGAAAGGCAGCTCACCACTATGCCTCTGGATAACGTGGATGTGCGATGATCGGTCCTCCATTAGTACCTGTCTCAGATCCTTCACAAAAAGTGCAGCAAGTGTAGTATGAGTACGTAAACAACGTGTACCCAGTAAATATCAAGCCTAATCTCAAAGTGATAGAGACGAGATGGTCGGCTTTGACACTCACTAAGGGTCAACAATATTAAATAGAATAAAATAGAATTTATTTAACTCAGCATGATTCACAAAGTCAATAATAATTTTATTTAATCAGCAAAAATAATTAAATTCCTTCAATGCAACAATTCTCAATATATTAGTTAAATTCCTTCAATTCCAATAAATTTCCAATTTATCAGTTAGCCTCATTTACAGGAATATCAATAGTTCCTTAACAAGTAGAGATAGTAATTCTTTAAATTCTAAGGATTTCCAATTTATCAATTAGCTTCACAAGCTGCAATAAACTATCAAAGTATCATGTAATTAGTATTATTAGGCATGATTTCTGCCGAGGTCGTACGACCGGATCCAGAGTGTCGTGTACACTGCCGAGGACGTGCGACGCGATTCATAGATGCATCTATCATGCCGAGGCGTTCGTCCCGCTCCACAAATAAGGAGGACATTTTCTTATGTACCTCCGGACAGAGAGTATATTTATTATAAGATCAATTCGATAGGATGAATAATTATTTTTAATAATTAATTAATTTAAACAAAAAATTAAGCATATGAGATTTTCAACTTTTAATATCTTCCCTAACAATTCACAATATATATATATATATATATATATATATATATATATATATATATATCAAATAATTTAATTAAATAAAGAATACAATTTATGCAAATAATTCATGCTTTGAGTCCTAATTACCCGGACATTATCATAGATACTAGCTACGTACGAACTCTCGTCACCTCGTACGTACGTAGCCCCCCACAATTAGCAACAATTATTAATTTAATCACCTATGTGGTAAATTC
>AWOL01S0003703.1:117136-129347 GCA_000715115.1 Nicotiana otophora
GGGGGGGAGGACAGATTTGCGGTTGGGATAGGAATATACCTAACCGTCTTGCTTGGTTACTATACAGAAATTATAAATGCGTTCTTGTCAATTCTAATTCCATAGGAATATAGGCGTTAGATTAGCTTGAATATGCGAGTAGTACTTCGGGATAAGGCTACGAGCAATATTAACCCTGTCAACCAATAAACCAGATAAATTAATTAGACAGTTTAAGTGGAATACTCAACGGGATTGTTAGCTAACCCATAGCTCTAGAATATTCACTCATATTGAATTCGTCTTTAAGCTTGTTGTTTTCTTTAATCTCTTAATTTGTTAATCTAGATTAATTTTAGTTAAATATTCATACTTTACGATTCACTTGAATAGATTAATTATTTGATTTAATTTAGTTGATAGTTAATTACAAGTCCCTGTGGGTACGATATCTGGACTTACAATCCTATATTACTTGTCGACCACGTATACTTATGTGTCCGTTTGGGAGCAATAAAACTATTTTCAAACAATCTTTCAAAAAAGAACAAAAACATTTTCAAATCCTTTTCAAGAACAATTTTCCAAAATCAAAATTTATAAACAAAAATTATTTCAAAAATATGTCATTTAATTCATTTTTACTTTATGTTATTATATTAATAATTTTACTTTCTTCTCTTGCGAGGTACTACCATAGGAGTTTCTTTCGCAAGACAACACTTGGAGACGAAGCATACCCCGTCAAACTCCCCGCCTCATTACTTCCCGTTCTTGATTGTACTCAAGACATAAGTATAGTAAAGTACTAGTAGATGTCGTATTTATTTTTATTTATGTTCTACGCTTAGGCTCACTTGTATGTGCTAGATTAACTATGCTTAAAATATCATGCTTAGGTAATAATCAATCTAATCGCCTAAACTCTAGTTAATAATAGTTTATATCGAGTACTTACATCTTAGACGTGTTCTCGTGATCGATTTGAGTAATTTGATTCATGTTTAATTACATAATTCGGACTAGTTAGCTGAACTTGAATAAATTTGAGCTTGTGAATAATTTACTTAAGTTTAGTATAACTTTGGTATATTTAATTATTATGGAATTTTTCTCTACTCTTACAACACCTTCTACTCATTTACTCAAATTTATTTTTGTGGATAATTCTTTAGCTAGCAATGTGATTATAGGGTATTAGACTTTTAGTCTTGTGTGATGTTTTATTCATATGAATGATTTGTTTTATTTTACACATAGTCTATCATTGGAAAATTATTCTTTCGTTACTTATATATTCTTGATACGTCTCCCTAAGTCCTATTTATTCGATTAACTCCTTAGGATAAAATCTTGATCATTCTATTGTCACGTGTAAGATTTATGTGAATAATTTCTTTCCCATTCTCTCTTATTCTTGATAAATTTTCCTACTTTACTTGGTTATCCCTTTTAAGTTAATTGATGGCTATTTTAATGCAAAGATAATTTGTTACCTCTAATTATATGTATTCAACTAGGATTAATCGTGTATAGTTAAATCACTTAGCTTCAAATTATAAGTTAAGATTTTTCCTTAAACTTTCTTTCGAATCCAATTCTTCCTATCAAACTCCAAAAAGATTTTCGTTTATTAATTTGCTTTGTACATTTTATTATACATATCATTCCATAAATGAAATAGTTGTGCTTCAAATATTCACTCACTATGTGACAATTACTTTGGCTACTCTATGGAAAGAATTCTTTGTGAGATAAGTGATTTGAGGGTTTGGCCCAAAGGTGGTGTTTCAAGACCGTGACTCTAAAAATGGTCTCTGGCTTCTTATTGAATGATCATTTTTTCCTAATACAAATATTTCCTTATTATATAGGTATGGTAATTTTCTTATGTCATAAATATTTAGACTCATTTTCTTATATCACATTCATCCATCAAATCAGTTATTTATTCATTAAGTCAATTATTTTACTTTACTCATTATGCACTAAGATTATCCGAGGATGACTCTTCCTCCATTCTTTGATCATATTCCTTGCTAACTATCCATCCATGTGCAAATAAATATTCTTTCCCATTCTTTCTCAAATCCTTTAGTATAAATTTCCTCTTGTTGTAGTCGTCCATCTAAAACTTGTTGACTCTAATTATGAGTCATTTTCTCTATAAGTTCTTTCTTGTAAGTTTAAGATTTTATTCAAACACTTTGAGTTAACATGCATTCTTTAGGTACGATTATTGTTTTTCATAAGTATTCAATTTACACTAAAATACCATTTTTAATGTCCCTTTTATTCTTTCACATTCTACATATTATTACATATATATTTTGTCAAATATTTCACTATTCTTTAACTAGAATTCACTTTAAACTCAGTTTATCTTTTGGAATACAATTCCCTTGTCCACTTTACATATATTTCATACGAGTCAATATATTTTAATTATTTCATTTCAAAAATACCAAAAATACTTGCATACTTTATCCGCACATGATTCATTACATATTTAATATCATCACCATTCATTCTAGTAGACATTGATTAATCTTTTATCCTTTGTAATAGTTGTGAGTATTTGTTAATTATTCTTTTGAACATTCCCTCCCTTATTTGATCGAGTCCACAGGAATCACATTTTGTGGATATTGAGGGATGCCTAACACCTTCCCCTCGAGATAACTTGAACCATTACCTAGAATCTCAATGATTGCGCAGATCATAGTTAAAGTGTATATTACGTAGTGTAGTATAGGTGTCCTTGTATACCTTAAATACTAGGTGGTGATTCTAAACTTTAAATAACCTTGTAGAGTACTATAAGTTGTAGTTTTTTTTGTCTTGTGCATAATAGGGTGCAATAGGGGAAGGCCAGACCAGATTCTATGCTTTTCCGGGTAGGACAGAGGCAGTTGCATCGGATGTGGTCATCACAGGTATGGTTCTGGTTTGTCATAGGGATGCATCAGTCTTATTTGATCTGGGATCCACTTATTCATAAGTGTCATCTCACTTTGCTCCGTATTTGGATATATCTCGCGATTCTTTGAGTTTTCCTGTATATGGGTCCACGCCTGTGGAAGATTCTATTATTGTAGACCGTGTGTATCAGTCGTGTTTAGTTGATCTATTGTAGATTTTGATCTATTGTTACGCAATATGGTAGACTTTGATATGATCTTGGGAATGGACTGGTTGTCACCTTATCACAAAATTCTAGATTGTCTTGCCAAGACTGTGATACCAATTATGCCAGGTTTTTCGCGGTTAGAGTGGAGGGATACGTTGGATTATATTTGTAGCAAGGTTGTGTCCTTCCTTAAGGAACATCAGATGGTTGAGAAGGGGTTTGATTCATACTTAGCCTTTGTGAGAGATGTTAGTGCTGATACTCCTACCGTTGAGCCAGTTCCGGTAGTTAGATATTTCCCATATGTGTTCCCACTAGACATTTTGGGCATGCCGCCCAATAGAGATATCCATTTTGGTATTGACCTGGTGCCGGGTACTAAGCCCATTTCTATTCCACCATATCGTATGGCACCAGGGGAGTTGAAGGAGTTGAATGAACAACTGCAAGAGTTGCTTGATAAGGGTTTTATCTGGTTGAGTGTTTTGCCGTGGAGTGCTCCGATTCCGTTTGTGAAGAAGAAGGATGGTTCTATGTGATGTGTATTGATTATAGATGCTGAACAAGGTTACGGTGAAGAACATGTACCTATTATCGCGCATTGATGACTTATTTGACCAGCTACAAGGTGCTAGAGTATTCTCAAAGATTGATTTGAGGTCAGGCTATCACCAGCTGAACATTCGGGATTCAGATATTCCGAAAACTGCCTTCAGGAGTCAATATGGTCACTACGGGTTTCTAATGATGTCATTTGGGCTGGCCAAAACCCTACTAGCATTTATGCACCTGATGAACAATGTATTTTAGCCATATCTTAACTCATTTGTCATTGTATTTATTAACGACATCTTGGTTGACTCCCATAGTCGGAAGGATCATGAGCAGCATCTGAGGATCGTGCTCCATATCTTGAGGAAGAAAAAGTTGCATGCAAAATTCTCAAAGTGTGAATTCTGACATGATTGGGTGGAATTTTTGGGTCATGTGGTGTCGAGTGAGGGGATTAAGGTAGATCGAAAGAAGATTAGAGCAGCTCAGAGTTTGCCGAGAGCGTCTTAAGCTACAGAGATCTGGAGTTTTCTTGGTTTTGCTAGATATTATCGTCGTTTCGTAGAGGGTTTCTCATCCATTGTTACACCTATGGCCAGATTGACCCAAAAGGGTGCTCCTTTCAGATGGTCTGAGGAGTGTGAGAAGAGCTTTCAAAAGCTCAAGATTGCTTTGTCTATAGCCTCGATATTGGTTTTGCCTACGGGTACGGGGTCTTACACTCTGTATTGTGATTCGTCACATGTTGGGCTTGGCGTGGTGTTGATGCAAGACGGTAAGGTAACAGCCAACGCATCTCGGAAGCTGAAGGTTCATGAGAAGAATAATCAAGTGCACGAATTCGAATTGGCAGCTATAATTCATGCATTGAATATTTAGAGGCGTTATTTGTATGGTGTCCCATGTGGTGTTTATATAGAACATCAGAGTCTCCAGCATCAGGTCAAACAGAAAGATCTTAACTTGCGGCAGCAGAGATGGTTAAAGTTGCTTAAAGACTATGATGTCACTATTCTGTATAATATTGGGAAGGCCAACATGGTGGCCGATACCTTAAGTACAAAGGCGGAGAGTATGAGCAGTTTGGCATATCTACCGGCAACAAAGAGGCCACTAGCCATGCACATTCAGGACTTGGCCAATCAATTTGTTAGACGGGATGTTTTGGAGCCCAGCTGGGTTCTTGCTTGTGTAGTTTCTTGGTCTTCTTTATATGAGCACATCAGAGATCACCAGTATGATGACCCCCATTTGCTTATCTTTAAGAACACGGTACAGCACGGCGATGCCAATGAGGTTTCTATCGAAGATGATGGTGTGTTGCAGATGCAAGGCCGGATATGTGTGTCCAATGTAGATAGGTTACGTGAGTTGATCCTGGAGGAGGTCCATAGTTCGCGGTACCCCATTCATTTGGGTGTCGCTAAGATGTATCAGGATTTGAGGCAGCACTATTGGTGGAGGTGAATGAACAAAGATATAGTGGAGTTTGTGGCTCGGTGCCTGAACTGTCAGCAAGTGAAGTACAAGCATCAAAGGTCGGTCAGTTTGTTCAGAGACTTGAGATTCCCCAGTGGAAATGAGAGCGTGTTACCATGGACATTGTTATTAGGCTCCCACAGACTTTGAGGAAATTTGATGCAGTATGGGTCATTGTGGATAGGTTAACTAAGTAGGCTCATTTCATTCCGATAGTGACTACCTATTCTTTAGAGCAACTGGCTCAGATTTATATCTGTGAGATTATTCGTCTCCACGGTGTGGTGGTGTCCATTATCTCTGATTGAGGCACAAAATTCACATCATGTTTCTAGAGAGCTATGCAGCATGAGTTAGGAACACGGGTTGAGTTGAGAACAATATTTCACCCCCATACGAATGGGCAGTATGAGTTCACCATTCAGATCTTAGAGGATATGCTATGTGATAGGTTATGGATTTTGAGGGTTCTTGGGATAAGTTCTTGCCGCTTGCAGAGTTCACCTACAACAACAACTACCAATTGAGTATTCAGATGGCTCCTTATGAGGCCTTATATGGGAGGTAATGCCTTTCGCCAGTTGGTTGGTTTGATCCAGGTGAGGCTAGATTGTTGGGAACCGATTTGGTTTGGATGCCTTGGAGAAAGTCAAGTTGATTCAGGATCGACTTCGTATAACACGGTCTAGGTGGAAGAGTTATGCTGATCGGAAGGCTTGTGATGTAGCATTTATGGTGGGAGAGAGGTGTTTGCTCCGAGTTTCACCTATAAAGGTTGTGATGAGGTTTGGGAAGAAGGTAAAGTTGAGCCCTATGTATATTGGTCCTTTTGATATCTTTGAGAGAGTTGGTGAGGTAGCCTACAAGCTTTCATTGCCACCTATCTTATCGGCAGTTCACGCGGTGTTTCAAGTTCTATGCTCTGGAAGTATTATGGTGATCCACCCCATGTATTAGATTTCTGCTTAGTCCAATTGGACAAGGATTTGACTTATGTTGAGGAGTCGGTGGCTATCTGGGACAGGCAGGTCCCGAAGTTGAGATCAAAGAGCATTGCTTTAGCGAAGGTCCAAATGAGGGGTAATTCGATCGAGGAGGCGACCTAGAATATCGAGCACGACATGCAGAGTTGTTGTTCTCACCTTTTCGTCACTTCAAGTATTTCTCTATGCACATTCGAGGATGAACATTTATTTTAAGAGGGGAAGAATGTAACGACCCGACCAGTCGTTTTGCGTTATTGAATCCCATTTCCCCTTTTGATGCTTCACATATGTATAATTTTAGCTTTATGACTTGCAGAGTTGATTGATTTCGTTCCGGGAAGGTTTTGGATTGATTTGGACCCTTTGATTCTTGGCTTAGAAGCCTAAGTTGATGATGTTAACCAAACTTTGAATTATGTGAAAACGACCCCATAACAATATTTTGATGGCTCTGATAGATTTGTATCATGAATTTGGACTTGGGCATATACCCAAAATTAAATTTGGAGGTCCGTAGGTTGATTTGTGTTGTTTTGCCGAAAATTGACAATTTGAGGCTTAGAAGTTTGACCTTAGGTTGACTTTTGTCTATTGGGTTCGAAATTTGGTATTGAGACTTAGAATAGGCCCGTTATGCTATTTAGAACTTGTCTGCAAAATTTGATGTCCTTTGGAGTTGATTTGATAGGATTCAGACACTTGGTTGCAATTCTAGAGGTTCTTGAATTTTACTTTGAAATTCATGTGTTTTGGTTTTCGATTCATAGTCCTAGCTGTTTTTTTTTAGAATGCGCAAGTGAGTTCGTATGATATTTTTAGATTTGTGTGGATGTTTGGTTTGGAGCCCCGAAGGATCAGATGAGTTTCAGACGTGTTTCGGAAGGATAGGATTGGATTGAAAACATGATTTGCTGGTGTGTTGGTGCTCTGATGTCGCCATTGCGAGCACCAGCATCACAATTGCAAACATAGAAGGGGTCTCAAGTGTCGCAATTGTTATGCCTGTTTCAAAATTTCGAAGTCTGGGCTGGGTAGGTGAGTTCGCATTTGCGATGAATATTGTCGCATTTGCGAACCCACTGTCACATTTGCGATGTCTCCCTTGGGTTGTCAGTGTCATAGTTACGAGAAATTATTCGCAATTGTGAGGGTTCGCAGTCGCGCACCCATTGTCGCATTTATTACATTTTCAATTGAACAAAAGGTTAGAAAGTCGGGATTTCATATCATTTTAATCATATTTTATGACAAGGTGGGTTGCTCTAATGGGAAGCACCCTCCACTTCCAACCAAGAGGTTGTGAGTTCGAGTCACCCCAAGAGCAAGGTGGGGAGTTCTTGGAGGGAAGGATGCCGAGGGTCATTTGGAAACAGCCTCTCTACCCCAGGGTAGGGGTAAGGTCTGCGTACACACTACCCTCCCCAGACCCCACTAGTGGGATTATACTGGGTTGTTGTTGTTGTTGTTGTTGTTGTTGTTGTTTAATCATATTTTAGAACCCTAGGTTCGGTAGGAGGTGATTTGGAGAGTGGAGTTTCATCTACAAAGATTGGGTAAGTGATTCTAATCAATTCCCAACTATATTTCATAATTATATCTTAGATTTAACATCAAATTTATTGGAATCAAAGAGAAAAAATGGGGATTTTTGTCAAAGTTTTGAAAAATGAAGATTTGAGTTTTGAGAGTCGATTTGGACTCGGATTTGAAAACAAAATATATATATATGGACTCGTGGGGTTATGGATAGTTAGAATCTACACTTGGACCCAAGTTTTTACGGGGCGAGCACGGGGTTGACTTTTGTTGACTTTTTGGGAAATGTGTAAAGATCATAGCTTTTATCTATTATGATTGGTTTCTCTTGCATTGTTTGATGTTATTAAGTCATTTTTGGTTAAATTTGAATCGAATGGAGGTGAATTTAGGAAAAAAGCTATATTTGAGGGTTGATTTGGCCTAGTTGAGGTAAGTATCTTGCTTTACTTTGTGTGGGGGAACTATCCCTTATGTGGAAGACTTGTACGCAAGGTGACGAGTGTATACATGGGCTACATGATGTATTTGACCGGTCTATATTATTTAGACTCTTTCCATGCCTTTAATTGAATTGTCACAACATGTTATATATTTTATTATTAATCTACTCTTACATGCTTTATTTGACATTATTGGCACTTGTTCTACCTTTTACTTGTTATATTTGCTCTCATATGCTTTAGTTGATGTTGTTACCTTACTTATTGTCTTGTTACCTCCTAATTATTCCATTACTCTTACTTGAAGTTGTTATCTCATGAGAATTATCTCATTGTTGGGTTATTGATGTTGAAGTGGTGAAAACTATTATTACATTGAGGTTGAAGTTATTGATTTATGAAATATCTTTCCTTGTTGAGTATTTCTCATTCAGTATGTTATTATTGAGATTCTTGTATACATTGTGGTTGAGCCATGGGCTATTTGTTATGGAAACATTGGCATTGTTGCTTTTTGGAAAATTGTGGCATATGGGCACTTGTAGTGCCAGTTGTGATTATGTTGTGATATAGATACGCATGCGGTGGTATAAGGCTAGGGGTTGATATCCATGCGATGAGATAAAATGGGCTTGATACGCGTGTTGCTAGTAGTAAAACTACTTGAATCCATGCAGTGAGATAAGGGGGCTAAAATACGTGTAGCTATTTCGGAAAAATAATTTTTAAAACTAAATGTAAGGCTCGCGCGATGATATAAGGAAAGATTGTGATTGAAGTTGTGAAATGTAGCAACGAGGTGGTACCTCGGTTGTGATTCTTGTTGCACACTCTATGTTAAAGAGGCTTGTTGGTTGAACAGTTTTGTCATTTCCTTATTTGTTTTACCTGTATTTGTCTGCATTGATTTCTTTATGTCCTTAACATGTGTTTATTCCTTGTTACCTTTATTACTTTAGATTCCGTTTCTAGCTTACATCATTGAACTCCTTTATTGGTATCTATTTCTTCGTTTCACATTATTGAACTGCACTATACCTTGTTCAGAGTCTTTTATCCTACTAGGTGTCTTGACAGGGCCTCGTCATACCGAGGTTAGGCTTGATACTTACTGGGTACCGTTGTGGTGTACTCATACTATGCTTCTGCATATTTTTTATGAAGATTCAGGTACATATGCCCGTGCTGGACGCCAGTGATTGATTAACGACTTTTGGAGACTTCAAGGTATACATTCCTGATGTTCGAAGGCCTCGAAGTCAACTTCTGCTTCTAGACATTCTACTGGTTATTTCTCGTTTCAAAACAATATTGGATTCCGAGACTATTGGTACATTCTTGTAGAGCTTATGACTTTGTTCTACCAGGTTTTGGGGAGTTGTTGACAACTGCACTATTGTGTTTTATTTATGATAGTTTAAATGTTTTAAATTTAAAGATTTATTATTATTTCTGCTGATTCTCAATGCATGTTAGGCTTACCTAGTCTTAGAGACTAGGTGTTATCATGACATCCTAAGGTAAAAAATTAGGGTCGTGACAGCTTTGCTCCGAAATATCTACATGCAAGGTACAGAAGTGTAGTATGAGTACATTCGAACCTATGTACTCAGTAAGTATCTTGACTAACCTCAGTAAAGTAGTGGCGAGATTTTTAAGTCAAAATATACTCACTAATATAATATGTAGCAACAGAAATAACAAGAACAAATAAGAGAAATATTAAATCGATTAACTAAAGAAATAAAGTTCATGTTTCTCAAAGATCATAACCAAATTGTTTCTTAACAACTCAAACCAAGGGATGAAACAATATCCACGAAATCAACATAGTCAGAACTACAAATCCGCATTAAAAAGAAATGTGTACAAGATATCAAATCAAATGGCACGGCAATACCTTTCGTGCATTTATCTCATCTACACCAAGCATCAAAATGCACTTCGTGCAGTACCATTCTTCCTCGCCAATGACATATATAACAGCACAAAACCAAGAAGAAAGCATATAGCAAACAGTAACAATAAGGTAGAAGGCATATATGTAATGACAACAAACAAGGTAGAAGGCATATAGATGTTAGTAACAAACTCGATAGAAGGCATGAAGATATTAGTAACAAACAAGATAAAAGGAATATAGATAGTAGTAACAGATAAGATAAAAGGCATGTAAATAGTAATAACAAACAAGATAGAAGAGATAGATGTAACAATAGCAAATAAGGTAGGTGGCATATAGCAACAGTGACATAAGTAACAGTAACAGACAAGGCAAGATGTACCAAATTGACAACAATAAACAAAACAGGTGGTGCGTAAGTAAGCACAACAAACAAACAAGGTAAGATGTACGTTTGTAACGGTAACAATCAAAGTAGAATACATATATATGTATATGAGGGAAAGATAAACACAATGCATGTCTCTCATCCTCACATGAACGCTTATCCTCACATGCACGAAAACACCCTTCGTGCCATGAACGCTTATCCTCACATGCACGAAAATACCCTTCGTGCCATGAACTCTTATCCTCACATGTATGAAAATACCCTTCGTGCCATGAACGCTCATACTAACTTGCACGGAAACATCGCTCATGCCATGAACACTCATACTCATTTATACGAAAATATCCTCCATTCCAATATCATATCAAAATTCATCAAAATATCCTTCGTGCTAATAACATATCAAATCACACGGGAACACCCACCGTACATAAATCACTCACCGTCACTGCATGAAAACACTCTTCGTGCAATTTTACTCATCCTTACCAATCATATGTATATCTGTATCAATCAAGGTAGGATGAATAAATACAATCAATAGGATGGGTTAGCATAATATGATCCATGAGAATTAATCATAGCTTTCGTACAAATAATCAAGCCAACATTTCAAAAGCCGCATGTCCAAATATCACAATAAAGTCTACACATGATCGTTAACATGATTAAGAAGGCTCAAGTAGCACAATTATAACATGTATAGATATGCGTTTGTAATATAAAGCATGACTACGATCAAAACAAGTATATCACAACTTCAAAAATAGCCCCTCATTTTATTCTAAAATATTGTATGTTTAAACATAATTTCTAGCATGGACAGTTATACTCATTTAGTCATAGAAACGAATGAAGCATAAGTCAAGAAGATCACAACGTTCAACAAGGCACAAAGAAGCATATAATTTACCCCATGTATGGATGACCCTACACATGCATATACACTCGTCACCTCGCATATGCATCACCCCCACATGTAAAAAACAATATCATTTATTAGGAACAATTTCCTCAAACCAAAGCTAGGCAAGACACTTACCTCATTTGGAACATATTCAACGATCCAATACCGATTTTCTTATAAATACTACTCAAACCGATCAAAACCTTGTCAAATATCATCCAAGAAAATAAAATAATGTTAAAGGAAACATCCCCAATCAATAAAGGTTCAATATTTGACGAAATTCCAAGAGTCAACAAAAATCCAATCCGCATCCACATGGTTGAAATCTGAACTCAAGACCAAATTTTAATGACCCATAACCCCACGATTTAATTGATTTCAATATTCGGCCTTAAATCAAGGTCTAAATCTCCAAACTACACTATCTTAAGTTACTACCCAAAAACCTTATTTCTACTTGCCTAGGGCTAGTTTTTATATATATCTAAAATAAATAACAAAGTGTCATGAAGTGTTACAAAATGTAGAAAATATGCAATGAAAAATACATAGCTCCTATTATCAAAGTTGAGCAAGATACTCAACAATGATAGTACATATTGAACCATGAAATAAATAAGCAAAGGGTCTCTAAAAACTAGACAAGTGATACTCTCAAAGATGAAGTCCCTTAGTGTTCTCCATGTATTGCAAAATTGGCCATCCTTCACTAGTAAATCATGCTCAAATGCCATCACTGTCCACAATAGGGTTTCCCAAATGATCACAGGACTTGTCCTCTTGTTTCCTTGTGCTTCTGGAGTTGACAAAGTCCAATCCCAACAAGCAAATTGTTCCTCATTTTGCATAAAACACGGATGAAACCCTGGATTACCACGGGGGGGTGGGGAGAACCACACGTA
>AWOL01S0003703.1:130399-174352 GCA_000715115.1 Nicotiana otophora
GGGGGGGGGGGGGGAGAACCACACGTATAAGTAACTATATCCACTATCCAGCATATTTGTGCATTTCTGGACATGCACTGTGTGCTCAGCATTTCGTGTGTCATCCTGATGAATTTCCATGGAACCTTAGCATGAAACCCTTCATTTGATAGTGTAGTAATGGAGTATAATGGGTCTTTACTCCGAATTGTCTCAATTGAAACCAATAGCACCCTCCAGGTATCAACACATTTAATGACCATTTTAAACAAAAATTTGGGCAGTGTCCTCTTCTTGCGTTCAAATGTGAGTGTTACCCTTATTAAAGTAATGAGAATTATAAAGTCCAACATGATGTAAAACTTACTAGGGTGTTGAATCTCCATAATTTGCCTTCTACCATACATGAGCACCAAGTGCTAATACCACGCAATGAATTTGTGTCAAATGATAAGACATGGATACAGTAACATTTCCTGCAAAAAAAAACAAAACTTTATTAGTGAAAAACAAGACCACCAAGCCATAAGGATTTGAGCATGGCGATTATAGCAATTCCCAACAGTTTTCTCCATCTCCATTGCGCTCCTTTCCTCCTCACCTCCTAACTCCTTTCTACTCTTTAAAATCCTAGATTTTGGGGTAAAAATCTATGGAAAATAATGAAATTAATCAAAACAAAGTTAAAATTATTAACCTATGAAGTTGGAAAGAAAATTCTCTCAAACATCACCTCCTTGCGTAATTTAGGTCTCACAAATAGAATAAAATAACCTAATCTTGAAATCCCTTATTTTTATCCCAGCCGGAGATACCACAATTGCGAACTATTCTTCGTAATTGCATAGGTCGCAAATGCGAGCCGCTGATCGCAATTGTGAAATCCTCCTGAGCCTCACAGGTCGTAAATGCGACAGGTGCTTCGCAACTGCGAGCATTGCAAATGCGATGCAAGCTTCGCAATTACGAAGCTGGACTTTCCTTTCCCAACCTCGCAAATGCGAGTTAGCAATCACAATTGTGAACCTCGCATTTGCGAGCAGCTTATCGCAATTGTGATTACTACAGTGCCAGAAATGTAAATGCCCTCCAAAAGCATCTGAAACTTATCCAAAATTCCCCCGAGCCCCTCGCGCACCATTCCAAATATCCATACAGGTATAGTAACCTCACATGAACTCACTTGTAAGCTCAAAACATCAAAAGTACATCAAAAATCAAGAATCAAGCACCAAAATTCAAAGATTCAAGTGTTCATGAATTCAAATTTCTAACAGAACCATCAAGTCATCATCCGGGTCGTTTATTCACAGGCCAAATACCAACAACTTAAAGCTTCCAAAATAAGAATTCTTCTTCAAAAATAGTCTCGAACCCTTCGGAAATCAAAATCAACTAATGTCAAATTAATTTACTATCACGATCCAAAATACCTACCCGTCACGATGGCTCCTAACATGCCGGCTAGGCAAGTCGAAACTTAACAATAAAGAGCCAAAATAATATAAATTATAAAAATAACATAAATCTGAAACCTCAATGTGACAAAATACTGTCAATACAAGGACAATCGCCCAGAAACTGATAAATACGGAGTCATGAGCTTTACAACGGAATAGAAGCCTGAAACTAAATAATAATAACACTATCTGAACTATAACAACGATATGTAAGGAAAAGACAATTCAAAATTGCGACCAAGGATGTAGCTCTACCTCGCCTCTCAAAGATAGTCCAACAAGCAAGCCTACTGCTAATAACTGGTCCCCCGACCTGGATCTGCACAATTCAGTGCAGAGTGTAGTATGAGTACAACCGACCCAATGTACTCAATACATATCGTATCTAACCTTGGCGAGGTAAAAGAAGCAAGAATTATCAATGATACTAGGGACAAGCTGTATTGTTTTATCATTTAAATAAATATAAACAATAATGAAATCAGGTCATAAAGCACATGAAAAACCATCCTTGTGTGTATGTGTACAGTTACTCAAATACTTTGTTCAGTCATTGTTCAGCATATAGAGATTATATGCAGACAATCAGATATTAAGCCATGGAAATTGCAAGTAAAGAAGAACTGCAATTCCAAAATAACACTGGCCTCACATTCCTCAACCGTTCCATATCCATACCAAACTGCTGATCAGTTTTCCTCAATAACCGCGTGTACACCATCATGAGAGAAACAATATAGGGCCCTAGGAGGATGAATCTGTATCTATATGTTGCACGGACAACTCACGTGTTGCACGGATAACTCACGTCCTAATAATATAAACCGCACAGACAACTCACGTGTTGAACGAACAACTCATATTCTTATAATATAAATATCTAGATCTGCATGGACAACCCACATACTGCACTGACAACTCAAGTACCAATAATATTAACCGCACGGAAAACTCACGTGCCAACAATCACAATCTGCTCCGCGTGGTCACAGGCTACCAGTCCAACTCATAACACAAAGAAAACTATTATGCAAGAATACATGTACATGATCAATTATTACCAATTTCATACTCCTAGACTGGTATATCTAGCATGCTATAGTGTAGGCATGTGGAATGTGTGCTATCACAGCTAAAACATATAGTTTCATCATGGAATAGCAATTTTATCATTTCCAAAAAACTAACCTCAATGAAACCTCAACGAGGTACAAATAACTCACAAAGGGCTACACATAGGAGAAACATCTCAGTTTGAAGCTTAACAATCAATTCAAGGCATGACATAGCCTAAACACTACCCCGAGCATGGATAAATAATCAGGTGTTACCACATGGGCTCAAACCCCACACATGTGCGGACTCATAACATGTAGATATCATAAATAATTCAGGTAACTATTGCCTCAACTAAGTTTAGATAAGATACTTACCTCAAGCAAACCAAATCACTCTGCTAACAACCCCCCCGCATGTATCAACCTACGGAAGGCTCGAATCTAGCCAAAATAACGTAATACTATCAATAAAAGCTATAGGAAGTGATTCCAAAAGATAAAGCTAAGATATTTAACTCAGGTCAAAACTTCAACCTAAAACGTCAACCCCGAGCTCGCACCTCGGAACCCGGCAAAATGCACAAATTCCGAACACCCATTCAATTACGAGTCCAACCATACCAAAGTCATCCAATTCCAACCACAAATCACCCCTCAAATCCTCCAATTTCACTCTCCAATAACATAGTCCAAAAATCCCTAAATTCTAACTTAGATTCATGAGAAATAGGAGAAATAATCAATGGATATTCAATATTTATGGACAAAAGTGATTAAAAGTTACTTACTTCTTTAATCTAGGTGAAAACCTCTCCAAAATTTGCCCTACTCCGAACTCCAAAAATCCCAAAATGAAAGAAAGACTCAAACCCTCGATTTTAAATCACTGCCAGCGATTTCTCTTATACGGACAAAATTAGCGCACCTGCGCTTCCGCTTTTGCGGAAAACGCTTCGATTCTAGTCCATTAAACTCCACAATTGTCGCTTCTGCGGCAAAAAATCCCGTTTCTGCAGGTGCGCTCCTGCAGTCAACCTCACGCTTCCGTGCGTGCGCACCTGCGAAAACTATCCACATCTATGGTCTTATCCCCTTAAGTCCAAAATTTGCTTCTGCGGAACTCCCCTCACAGAAGCGCCATCACTTCTGCGGAAACACTGCTCGCACTTGCGAAGTTCCTTAGCCAAAACCCAAATTCAGCTCCTGCGTCCTTCCAGCCACACCTGCAACATCGCACATGCGGCCAAGCCCACCGCAGGTGCGATTACACCAAAAAACTCCAAAACTCTTCAGCCATGCTCTAAGTCCAAATATCGATTCATTAACCATCCGAAACTCGCCAGAGGACTCCGGGACCTCAACCAAACATACCAGCAAGTCCTAAAATATAATATGAACTTAATCAAAGCATTAAATCACATCAAACAATATCGAAATCACGAATCGCACCCCAATTTAAGCCTAATGAAACTAAAGAATTCCCAACTTTTAAAACCAAATTTTGCACACAAGTCATAAATACAACGGATGTATTGAAACTTTCGGAACCAAATTCCAAGCCTGGTATCAACAAAGTCAACTCTCGATCAAACATCTCAACCTTCCAAACCTTCAACTTTCTAACTTTCGCCAATTCAAGTCAAAATGACCTACAAACCTCTAAATCAGTATCCAGACATACGCCTAAGTCCAAAATTATCATACGAATCTATCGGAACCATCAAAACTCTATTACGGAGTCATTTACACAAAAATAAATATCTGGTCAACTCTTTCAACTTAAGCTTCCAACCTTGGGACTAAGTGTCCCAATTCACTCTGAAACATCCAAGGAACCATATCAACCACCCCGGCAAGTCACGTAACCACAAGTGAACATAAAATAAGCAATAAATAGGGGAACAGGGATACAATATGCAAGACGACGTGCTGGGTCGTCACATCTACTCAAGGTCTTGTATCGCAAAATAAAGTGCTACTCAAAACAATGATCGGATCATTATAGTTTTCCCTACCTAAATATAGGTTTGTTCTCGAAGATGCCAAGAGTCGTTCCAAGGCCATCAAATAGCTGAATAAACTCATCATACATATTACCACAAGTAATCTCATGCCACTCCATACATACCAATCCACTACCGAAGATCATTTGTCTCAACCCCGCTTGTAAGCCTTCAAACTCAACTTCAATATCCAAAACTTCTTTCCAAAACTTGATTCTCACAAGTACCACTATTGTATTAACCTCAATAACTGCTATCAAGTTATGAATTAACTATCAAAACACAAACACCTAATATAACACATCCCATTGCCAAACCCAGTACCGGTGAAATGCCCAAACTCAAATAGATGCACATTCAAATCCTTCACAAGACTGTTGATGATAAAAGAAACATGTAGAAACTTGTAACCACTCATTATATCAACAAGTTGTGGAGATCTTGCTTCCAACAAAGCACTGTCAAAATTTGTGAGTTGTTCAATGGTATTCTTCTTCCAAACATACCCTATCCAACTCTGATTGCACTAATTCCTAATCCCTAACTTTGTCTCACCTAGTACAAGCTGCTCAACTGAAAAGTCACACAAAATACTACATGGAACCTCCTGCAATATGGTCCATACACTAAATGAGCAATAACTCAAATATAATAATAATAATAATAATAATAATAATAATAATAATAATAATAATAATAATAAAAGAATCAAATAAGAGAGCTCCCAAGCAAGTTTAATAGGTAGGGAAAAACAAATATACACTTGTGAACCATTTCCACAAAGGAGAAGCAAAACAGATGAAATAAGCACAAGGAATCACATCCCATCATAATATTATTGTAGCGTGCAATCCGATTCCATATACTACCGTTGTAGCGTGCAACTCAATTTAAACATATCAATCAACATGGGAGAACCCATGGAGCAATAATTCTCATACTCACCAAACACATGTGCACCAACATCAATAATGGTAGAGTGCATAAATATAACTATGCGAGATTAATAAGTATAATACACTACAAAAAAGGTAAGCACATTTAAGGTGCGATAAGAAAATCAGCATTTCAAGAGCTATCTCGCTCATATATCGCCACGAGACCTAAACATCCATAACATGTGTGTGAATAATCATGTAGTCTCACAATTCATCATAGTGTAAGAGAATAACACATGAAATAGACCAGGGCATGAATAAGACTAATTTCACACGATTACAGATTCGTAGTAAATGATGTACTTCCTAAGCGAATCCAACCCAGCATAAAATACATATTCTCTATAGGGCTATCTATAAGCCCCAGAACTGACTCAAACCATTCTGAAATAAGTGAACAATCTTCCAAAAGTCCAAAGTGGCCCTTTCTATCTTCCACACACGAAAACCCCAAAATGATCCTAACCTTCCCATCTCAACTGTTGATTTCTTACTAGCAACAATTCAAATACTGAAAAGCAACATCTCGAATCTTTTCTCATTCATGTCCTTCCAGTTACACAAATTATGCAAACTACCCATGATCCGCTATAACCTTGTGAGACCCAATGCATCAAATGCAAATCCTCTCAAGTGAGCCATCCATGATACATTCAATCAGTTGTCTAACCACTAACACATGTTCACAGTCTGCATTCAAAGTGATAGTCTGCTTCAAAGAAAATCTAATTTCTAAATCTCAAGAATACAAGAATATCTATACCTGGTCTCTAACTCTCCCACTTAAACGACTTCCTCATCACATGTTCACAATCACCTCACGAGAAATACTTCCATCACTTTTTCACGTGACGTAGCAAAAATTTGAACATCAACGCTAACCAACCACGCGATCTCTATTGTACTTAGTCAAGGCATCCGCAAATCAATACGCAATGTTTCTTCTACAATATACACTATTCTCATGCAATACAGGATATTACTACCATTCTCTTAATAATATGAAGTCTTTCATGCTGACTCGAACTCATGTCTTTCTTTCTGAAGATGAATCACAACCTTTACTATTCAACTTCAATCTCACACGAGTCAAGACACCCACCATGATGCCATATAAAATTATGATAATCCTACTAACTCTCTAAATAACAACTAGGATAGTCCTCCTCATAAGCACTCCATTGACTAGTAACATACCACTTAACTCAATCTATGAACCAATCACAACAAGTGCTAAAATTTCCATGTCCACAGAAGGATTATTATTGTGTAACCCATTTCCTTCCATTACTCTAGAATACATCAATGTTGATACAGAAGTGCTCCAAATTCTCGTCCTAATTCCATGTCGATCACAATTCCTAAAGCAAGCAAAGCATCCAATTAGTCCTCACGCATCACATCCTGAAGCTCAAACCTACTAGAACCATATTTTGCAAGTCAACCACTCTAGTTTAGTTTCCCAATGAATAACCAAATATACCAAACAATTTGTGTCTCATTGCACATCATACCATTCGGAAGAAGTAACCTTGCCCGTAGACAACCAAGTGAATATCTTCCCACTCCATACTATAACCATAATGAATGTCGAACCTAGGTCATTCAACCATCCCTATGCAATCATTCAGGCGTAGCACATCCAATATCTGATAAATCCATATCCGAGTCAACCTCGATGTCACTCTACTCAAGTCACAATAAGCCCGAAAAATGCACCTCAGCCAGTAAATATAATACATGCCCACATGACCCGATCATCGACAGTATGCTCCCCCACTTGGCCTAAAGCCATATTCACCTCATCCGAAACACCCAATAAGCTCATAGAGAAAACCATACAACCTCGAATCATATCATGAAAGATAACCCACCTATTAATCCTTAGTGGGACATCTAACTGCGACCTCACTGTGATTACAACTTCTATATGATCAATTTCTCCTCTCGAGTCTACACTCGTCAACTAAGTGCAAGAATTTGTTCTATCCCACTGGTGAATAACTGAAGGCCCATCAATACACCAGTACCTTAAGGCTACACCACACTCTAAAACAATAACCATGCGTCCATGTTCTGTGGCATCACACGCAAATCCTTCTTGTTATAGCAAAGCTCTTCAAGAGTAGTCCTTAGACACATAACATTTATCACATAGCTATCTTGCAGCTCTTCCACAAAATCATCACAAGCCGTCGTTGCTCAACATATAACATGCTCTCAATAACACATATGAACGATTAGAGAGAAATCGAAGATTAGACTTCAAGATAAATCAAGTCTGCACGATAAGGAAAGAAAGAAGGTGAAATGTTTCTAGATGCCTTGTAGCCATTCGGTGATAAGTATGGATGTCATCATACTAATCCACAAGACTCTACTAGACACTTGCTCATGACTCGTAGAACTTATCAACCTAGACCTCTGATGCCAACTTATCACCATCTAAATCATACCAGGTCGTGATGGCACCTAACACAAATCTGCTAGAAAAGCCAACTAAGAATATCGTCATCCAACAAATATTTATTAATAATTAAAAAACCAAAAGTGCAAAAATTATTAAGACTATTCCCCAAGAACTGGTGGTACAAATAAAGAGTAACTTAGATTTGAATTACAACATTGGTAAGAAGAAATGCATTATCTGCTTGAAAGTTACATAAACAGAAATACAACTCTATACTACCATGAACTAGATGATAATAGATGCTTAGAACGTTGAAGTCCTCAATACTCGTCATAGGAATCTGCAATTGCTTAGCTCTATAATATATGCGCGCAAGTTGCAGGAAGTGTAGTATGAGTACAACCGACCTCATGTACTCAGTAAGTATCTTGACTAACCTCAGTGAGGTTTTGAAGTATAATTATACTTACCAATATAACACATGCAGTTAATAAGCATTAAAAACAATAAGAGAAATAACAAGATAAATAACAGAATAAATACGAGAAATAGTAAACTGATTAACTAAAATTAATAACGATTATGTTTCTCAAAGATCACAACCAAACTTTTTCTTAACGACTCAAACCAAGGGGGTGAAATGATATCCATGAAAACAACATAGTCAAATCTACAAATTAGCAGTAAAAGAGGAATGTGTATAAGATATCAAACCAAATGTCAAGGCAACAACCCTCGTGCATTAATCTCATCCTTACCAAGCACGGAAATAGCCTTCGTGCAATACCACTCTTCTCACCAATCACATTCATAACAGAACTAAACCAGGTAGAAGACATATAGCCAACAATAACAATAAGGTAGAAGGCTTAGATGTAACAACAACAAACAAGGTAGATGGCATGTAGATAATAGTAACAAACAAGATAGAAGGCGTGCAGATATTAGTAACAAACAAGATAGAATGCATGTAGATAGTAGTAATAAATAAGATAAAAGGCATGTATATAGTAATAACAAATAAGATAGAAGAGATGGATGCAATAATAGCAAACAAGGTAGGAGGCATATTGTAGCGATCCAGCCAGTCGTTTTGAATATTTGTATTTCGTTCAGCTATTTGAAGTCTTTAGTAGCTTTATATGATATATTATGACTTGTGCGAATCATCGGTTTTGGTTTGCAGGTGATTCAAGATTGATTTGGCAGAATGAATCTCATGTTTGACGCTTTAAGTTGGAAGACTTGACCAAGTTTTTGACTTTTTGTGTATTTGAACTTAGATCAGAGTTTTGATGGTTCCATTAGGTCCAGATGATGATTTCGGAATTGGGCATATTCCCGGATTTGCATTTGGATGTTTCTTGAAGGTTTTGGTGTCAATTGGCGAAAGTTGGTAATTCGAAGGTTTGCAAAGTTCATAGGTTTGACCGGGAGTTAAATCTGAAGATATCGGGCTTGGATTGTTCTTCCTGGAATTGGAATAGCTTTTTATGTCATTTGGGACTTGATTGCAAAATTTGAGGTCATTCCGAGGTGATTTGATATGGTTCAGCACGAGTTTTAGAAGTGAAAGTGTAAACATTCATTAAGTTTGATTTGAGGTGCAATTCATGGTTTTTATGTTGTTATGAGTGATTTGAGGCCTCGGGTAGATCCGTATTATATTTTGGGACTTTTTAGTATGTTCGGATGGGGTCCCGAAGGGCACGGGTGAGTTTCGAACGGGTTCGGATCTTGTTAGGCATTGCTGGTTTTCTACTGGTTCTGGTGTTTTAGGGATTCTTCGCAATCGCGAAGATGAGGATGCGATCGCGTAGAGTTATGAGAGTTGGTGGTTGTTTCTTAATCGTGTTTTTAGAAGGAGGAGCGCATTCGGGAAGGTTTGGGAGGATAGTTCATCACGTTCGCATGTGACTGTTCTCGCGTTTTAGCTGGGAGCTATGGGAAATTCCTCTTCGCGTTCGCATGGATGTGTTTACGTAGTTTTGTCATATGTGTTCATCGCATTCGCGTGTGTGTGGTCGGGAACGCGGAAGGCATTTGCTAGCAATGTTATTTTCTTCTTGGCGATCGCGTGGGCTATGCCGCGATCTGTAACGACCCGACCGTTGTTTTGAGCATTTGCACTTTCCTCGGTAGTTTGAGAGCATGAGTAGTTCTGTATGATGTATTATGCTTTTGTGAATCATCGGTGTTCATTTTCAGGTTATTCAGAACCGATTTGGAAGAATAAATTTCAAGTTTGAAACACTAAGTTTGAAGAGTTGACGAAGTTTAACTTTTATGTATTTAACCCTGGAACGGAGTTTTGACTATTATGTTAGGTCTGGATGGTGATGTTGGACTCAGGCGTATGCCCGGATTGGTATTTGGATATTTCTAGAAGGATTCGGCACTAATTGGCAAAAGTTGAAAATTTGAAGGTTTGGAAGTTCATAAGTGTCACCGAGAATTGACTTTAATTATATCGGATTCGGATTGTGGTTCTGATAATTGGAATAGTTTCACTATGTCATTCCATACTTGTGTGCAAAATTTGAGTTCATTCTGGGCTGGTTTGATATGTTTCGGCGCGGGTTTTGAAAGTTGAAAGTTCAAAAGTTTATTAAGTTTGATTTGAGGTACGATTCATCGCTTTGATGTTATTATGCGTGATTTGAGGCCTCGAGTAATTCTGTGTTATGTTATGCGACTTGTCGGTATGTTCGGATGGGGTCGTAAGGGGTCGGGGTGAGTTTTGGATAGATTTGGGTTGTGTTGCGCTTGTTTTTTATGTTTCGACGTCATTTCTACAAGCATAAATTGTGCCACATTAAGCAAATGAGCTCCAATATTTGTTTTGATTGAAGCATTAGATCCGTATCATAATTGTGAAACTATAGCAACTGGAATTATCAAGTTTCGACACCGTATAAGGAATTTATGGTCATTTTACTAAGAATTGGGTTGCTAGGTGTTTTTCAAATTAATTACGAAATTGTCACTGACTTCGTATTTAAAAATCTGCACTTCCAAATATTGAAACCAACGTATCTCCTTCATTATAAGGTCAAATGGAGTGATTCAAAAGCCTAACTTGACTAAAATGTCATAAGGAATCCATTACAGGCATCAAAAGTGAATTTCGGGATTGTTTGTCTCACGAAATGAGGTAGAACAGCTGGGCAAAAATATTTAACATCGAGGGTTTGCATATTTGGTCATATTTTGAGTTGGGAATCTCGGATTTGGGCAATAGTTTAGGCAATTTTTATCATATAAATTGGGTTAAGTGTTCTCTACTCGGTTTTAATTATATTTCGTGAATCTATCTTCGTTTTTGGTAATTGGATTGTGAATTTTAAAGAGAAAATTAGGGGGGTTTGTCCAAAGTTTCATAGAGTGAATTTTTTATTTTGAATATCGATTCAAAGTCGTATTTGGGTGAAACCAGTATGGTTGGACTCGTAATTTAATGGGTTGTCGGATTATGTGAGTGTTGTTGGGGTCCAAGGTGTGGGCCTGAATTTGACTTTTTGGTTGACTTTGGGATTTTGATTAAAGATTCAACTTTTATCATTTGGAATTATTTCCTTGGGCTTTATTTGAGTTGAGTTTGGCTAGTTTCGAGATGTTCGGAAGTCGGTACACGCGAGATGGCATTTTTGGAGCATCGTTTGGCTTGCTCGGTCTTGGACTTGGCTTGTTCAAGGTAAGTAACACTTCTAAACATGGTGCTGAGGGTATGAAACCCCGAATTATGTGCTATGTGATTGATATTTAGGTAACGTGCATGATAGGTGACGGGCGTGTGGGCGTGCACCGTAGTAACTGTGATTTAGTCGATTTCATAGAACTGTGTAGCTATCTTATCTGAACATTTTTACTGTACTCTATGTGTTAGAGCACTTGAGTTATGATCCATGTTGGAAACCATGTCTAGGCTACATGTTTATCCTGTTGGAACCCACTGAGGTCATTTCTGTTGTTGAGTTATCTGCTTACATTACAATTACATACTCAGTCATACGCATTCATATACATCTCATATCTCAGCCTCTGTTACCATTTATTGATACATCACATCATTATTGTTGGGCTGATTGCATGACATTGTGAGCCCGAGAGACTGGAGAGATTGATGACTGAGCGAGACCGAGGTCTTGATTGTGAGGATATTGATGGGATCGTGTTGTATGCCGCAGCAAGTATTATTGATTTATGATAGGAGCGAGTTGCGCGCTACAACAGATGTTATTGATTCACGCCATGATTGGCTTGTTATAGCGCTTGGGCTGAAGGAGCCCCTTCACTGTCTGTACACACCCCTAGTGAGCACTGGTGCCTATTGATTGTGAGTGCCGAGTGCGAGTGCCGAGCGATTTGGAGGATAGAATGATTGTGAGGACTGAGTGACTAAGTGACTGGGAGGACCGAGTGAGTTGATACTCTGAAAGTATGCATATGGTTTTATCACTGTGTTTCATTGCATTCGACATGCATACTTGACATACAGGCATAAAGATGTATTTTTCTCATGATGTATGGTATTACGTCATTCATGACCTCACATGCTCATTGACATGTAGGCATAGAGATGTACTTTCCTCATGCCATCTGATTATGAAATATCTTACCTGTTCTTGAAAGTTTTTGGGAAAAATCACAGTTTTCAAATTTACGCATAGTTTGGTGGTTTCAGTGAAAGATTTGGGTTTTACTGTTGTACTTGAAAAGCATGCCTATTTTCCGAAACTGTGAAAGAGCTAAGCATTATATCTTTGAGTTATTACTTGTACTGCTTTAGTTATATTGTTATGAGTTGTTCATGGCTGTTGGTGTTCGACTTTGACCTTTGTCCAAGCTCGTCACTACTTTCAACCTAAGGTTAGGTTTGTTACTTATTGAGTACATGGGGTCAGTTTTACTCATACTACACTTCTGCACCTTGCGTGCAGATTTGGATGTAGATGTTGTTGTGTATGGCGGGAGCTGGCATTGAAGATGTACCTGGGTTCCGGTCATAGCTGCCTCTTGTTCTTGGTAGTTTTATAATTATTAATCTTTTCATGTATATTTTAAACATATGATATATTTATTTCATTCCAGCTTTGTAAACTCTAAATCTTAGAAGCTCATGATTTGTACTACCAGTCATTGGGAATGCTTTGTATAGAAGTTCAGTTATGTAATCATTATCTCTCATAGTAAATCTCATTTGATTTGGATTGTTGCTAATTAGGTTACCTAGCGAGTTGGGTTAGGTGCCATCACGACTAGTTGGATTTTGGGTCGTGACAAGTTGGTAATAGAGCTCTAGGTTCGTAGGTTCTATGAGTCATGAGCTAGTGTCTAGTAGAGTCTTACGGATCGGTATGATGACGTCCATACCTATCTTCGAGAGGCTACAGGGCATTTAGGATAAACTTTCCATCTTTCTTTCCTTATCGTGCGACATTAATTCAGCTTGTAGTATATCTCTTTGAATTCATTCCACTCAGTTGTACACGCATGTGAGCACTCGGTATCAGCTATACATCGACGACTTATGGATTCCATGGATGAGGTGCGAGATGTGTTTTCTATGCTTTGGTGATTGGCCAGTCTAGAGGACTTGAGTCCAGGTTTGGACCACAGCTTAGGCTCGATAGTTTCAGTTGCGTGAGCATGTGCTTTTGGACTTCTATGTCCAGTGGTGTCCCTATGAGTGGGACTGGTGGCTCGATGAGTGGTTGGATGGCTATATGAGGAGTAGGATGTGACTGCGGGATGTGTTCAGATGGTTTGCATGTGACAGGAAGAGTTTGCTTGAGATGTGAAAAGGACCATTGGATGCTTGAATTCTGTCTTGATGTGTTGTACAGTCTCGAGTTATGATTGTGTTGAGGGATCTTTAATGTTGTTTATTGGTAGAACAAAGTATATTTTCATGTCTTGTTGATGAGTTTAGACTCCGGAAGATTAAGGGATTGTGTAGTAGTTGTGGCTTTGAAAGGATATAGAGAGATGTCAGTTTGGGGCTAAGTAGGTGGGTTATCACATACGGGGTACTCTACGGATGTGTGATCCTTATGATGTCGTGTGGAGGCTTTCTTTTCTACCAGTGGGTTATATGTGTTGTGATTTGAGTTTGGATCGGTTGAGAAAGTTGACTTGACTGTCACAAGGATGAATGCATGCTTAGCGGATGATTTGAGGTATTTTATGGGTAGTGTTACATGAGCTTATGAAGGATTTAGTTGAATCTCACTACGGTATTATGGCAGTAATAAATTAGGGCATTATGAGTTATTGAGCATTTTGATCTATGGATTTGAGCCCCGTTGGGNAGTTATCGAGTATTGTGATCTATGGCTTTGAGCCAAGTGGGGGAGTCTGCTATCTACAATTTGATTGCATGGTTACGTATTGTATTGGTTTTGGCCTGAGGCATACTTGTGGATCGGTTATGACTTGTAAAGGCTGGTTTTAAGGATGACTTAAGCAAGGAAATTTCTAGATGCAGGTGTATTACACTTTATGGGTATATGGGAATCATGCAATGATTGAGTTTCTATTCTTGAAGGATGTAGTGCACATGGAGTAGGAATTTGCCCGGTTGCGGTAAGGCGAAGTTACTTCTTTGGATGTTGTCATACTAATAGGGCACAACTTGTTCGGCCCATTTAGGTGGTGCAATTTAGATTTGAGCAGAGTGGATGACTCTTGAGAAGGTTCTAATGGATTTAAGGTTCATATGCGGCATTTGAGGATTTTTCGGATTGGTATATAGATAGAATTTAAGATTTGCATCGGATGGTGTCGGGACTTGTGGAATTTATATATCATTCTGGATTCTACATTTCAGTGTCAGGAAGGTGAAGGAAACGACTTTAGATTCACAGAAGGTCTCTTCAGTGTGGGTGTCTTGATTGTGGTACTTTTGGGGTGCTTAAGGGAGAATACAACGGCTTATGGGCCTTAGGACGGTGTGGTTTTATGTTAGGATCTCTGGTGGTGAGCTTTGGGTAAGGATTATGGTGTTCTAGCAAGGAAAAGTGTCAACTTGAGGGTAATTAGGAAGGAACTCGGAGAAATAGGATATGATAAGTTCTTTGGGTACTTATGATGTGGTGAGTCTCTACAGGTGTTTTGTGGAAATACTCTTGGGTTTGGCTACCTGCGTGGCTTGGTTGAGTTAGAGAGATTCAGTTCTGATGGCTTGGTTACGTGTTAATGGGTTTCGAAGAGTTTTTGATAGTTTCTACCACAGTTTGAGATGGATATTTCCTACCGGTGTGAGGAGCATGATGCGTATTATGATTTTCTCCTGGATGGGATCAATGAAAGGTTTCTAACTGACCGGGTATGTATCCTGCTTGTGACTCAGAGTGGATTATGAGATCCTTGTACTTTTCATATGATGGCATGACTAATGCGGTGCATTGTGTGGGATTAAGATTTGCGTGTGCAAGGTCACTATTCAGTTTTGAGGGGAAGGTCATGAATCCTTAGGCAACATGGATGGTTTCAGATGTCTAGATGAGTGATATTACTATTTGGTATTACTTGTGGACAGTGTACATTCCAGAAGGTGCACTATGTTTTAACTTACAGATGCTTCATTAATATTGCAGTACTCGCCTGGTTGATCGACTACTGATATTCAGACTTTTCTATGTGGCACAGAAGAATTATAGAAGTATTCCTCATGGGATGATCGTGTGTGGGAGATGTGTTAGACATTCGGGCGGTGGAGTTGGGATCAGATGTGGTGATTCGTGTGTTCTACGGATTTGGAGACTGAGAGTTCTCAGAAGTAGGTTGTTTCGTGGTTGTGAAATGTGAAGATATGGACAATCTATCCAAATGATAGTATGTGTTATGGTTAGGTCATTGTGGACCTTCAGAGGGTTATTTACCTATTTGTGGCTGACCAGAGTTGATTTGGGGCCCATTTGGTAGACCCAATGAGGATTTGTATTTTACACCAGGTCGGATTGGATGACTTTGTATTGCTATTATTGAGGTATGTGCCATTCGGTTAGAGTTGAGCTTATTCATATTCTGATATGATCTAGGAGTTACTCCTCTATGCTACGAGGGAGTTCTGATTTGTTGGTTATATGCACACATGGTGCGGTCTGTTTGGACCATATAGCAGAATTCGAGCGAGATGATTTGGCATGTTGAATGGTTAGTTGTGTCTTGGTTATGTTCTCTCCGGGCTCTGGTATATTATGTTATTTGCTTCTCCATGGCTGTAGTTGTTACCAGTGTCAGGTTTGTTTTGAGCAGTTATTGTGATCAGGAATTATTGCTACGAGTATGTGATTTGTGTGGTATATCATGTGATTACATCTTGGGTTATGGTTATGGCTTGAAATAGTTTGGTCAGACTTATACAATATGTATATGCGAGATTCGGGTCCTGCAAGGAATTCCAAGTGTTGGGAATTGGGTTCTAAGGCTTACGGTCTAAGGCTAAAGTAATGATCTTCAGTTAGGTTGTGTTGTCAGGCCTATATGGATTGTGGTGGCATGGGATCACCCCCGGTTATGTGCATGGTAAGGTTACACGGTGATTTGATGGCTTTGGAATGACTCTGGGCACGTTCGAGGATGAACGTATGTTTAAGTGGGGGGAAGGTAACGACCCGACCGGTCGTTATGAGCAGTTGCACTTTGTTCGGTAGTTTAAGGGCATGAGTAGCTCCGTATGATGTATTATGACTTATGTGATTCATCAGTGTTGGTTTTTAGGTTACTCAGAACAGATTTGGAAGAATGAATTTCATGTTCGAAGCATTAAGTTGGAAGAGTTGACCAAGTTTGCCTTTTGTGTATTTAACCCTGGAATGGAGTTTTGATGGTTCTGTTAGGTTCGGATGGTGATTTTGGACTCGGGCATATGCCCGGATTGGCATTTTGATATTCCTAGAAGGATTCGGCACTAATTGGCGATAGTTAAAAATTTGAAGGTTTGGAGGTTCATAAGTGTGACCGACAGTTGACTTTGATGATATCGGATTCGGATTGTGGTTTCGAGAATTGGAATAGCTTCATTATGTCATTCTGAACTTGTGGGCAAAATTTGAGTTCATTCCGGGTTGATTTGATATGTTTCGACGCGGGTTTTGGAAGTTGAAAGTTCAAAAGTTCATTAAGTTTGATTTGAGGTGCGATTTATCGTTTTGATGTTGTTATGCATGATTTTAGGCCTTGAGTAATTCCTTGTTATGTTATGGGACTCATTGGTATATTCCGACGGGGTCCCGAGGAGCGCTAGTGAGTTTCGGATAGGTTTGGGTTGTGTTGCGCTCATTTTTTATGTTTCGACGTCGTTTCTTCAAGCATAAATTGTTCCACATTAAGCAAAGGAGCTCCAATTTTTGTTTTGATTGAAGCATTATATTTGTATCATAATTTTGGAACTATAGCAATTGGAATTGTCAAGTTTCGACATCGTATGAGGAATTTATGGTCATTTTACTAAGAATTGGATTGCCAGATGTTTTTCAGATTAATTACGCAATTGGGAATTGGCAATCTCGGATTTGGGTAATTTGTTAGGCAATTTTCACCATATGGATTGGGTTAAGTGTTCTCTACTCGGTTTTGGTTATATTTCGTGAATCTATCTTCGTTTTTTGTAATTGGATTGTGAATTTTAAAGAGAAAATTGGGGGGCTTTGTCCAAAGTTTCATAGAGTGAATTTTTGATTTTGAACATCAATTCGGAGTCAGATTTGGGTGAAACCAGTATGCTTGGACTCGTAATTTAATGGGTTATCGGATTTTGTGAGTTTTGTCAGGTTCCGAGGTGTGGGCTCGAGTTTGACTTTTTGGCTGACTTTGGGATTTTGATTAAAGATTAAACCTTTATCAATTGGAATTGTTTCCTTGGGCTTTATTTCATGTATTTGAGTTGCTTTTGGCTAGTTTCGAGATGTTCGGAGGTCGGTACGCGTGAGATGGCATTTTTGGAGCATCGTTTGACTTGCTCGGTATTGGACTTGGCTTGTTCTAGGTAAGTAACACTTCTAAACTTGGTGCTGAGGGTATGAAACCCCGAATTATGTGCTATGTGATTGATATTTAGGTAACGTGCATGATAGGTGACGGGCGTGTGGGCGTGCACCGTAGTAACTGTGATTTAGTTGATTCCATAGAACTGTGTAGCTATCTTATCTGAACATTTTTACTGTACTCTATGTGTTAGAGCACTTGAGTTGTGATCCATGTTGGAAACCATGTCTAGGCTACATGTTTATCCTGTTGGGACACACTGAGGTCATTTCTGTTGTTGAGTTATCTGCTTACATTACAATTACATACTCAGTCATACGCATTCATATGCATCTCATATCTCAGCCTCTGTTACCATTTATTGATACATCACATCATTATTGTTGGGCTGATTTCATGAAATTGTGAGCCCGAGAGACTGGAGAGATTGATGACTGAGCGAGACCGAGGGCCTGATTGTGAGGATATTGATGGGATCGGGCTGTATGTCGCAGCAAGTATTATTGATTTATGATAGGAGTGAGTTGCACGCCGCAGCAGATGTTATTGATTTACGCCATGATTGGCTTGTTATAGCGCTTGGGCTGAAGGAGCCCCTTCGCAGTCTGTACACACCCCTAGTAAGCACTGGTGCCTATTGATTGCGAGTGCCGAGTGCGAGTGCCGAGCGATTGGGAGGACAGAGTGATTGTGAGGACTGAGTGACTAAGTGACTGGGAGGACCGAGTGAGTTGATACTCTGAGAGTATGCATATGGTTTTATCATTGTGTTTCATTGTATTCGACATGCATACTTGACATACAGGTATAGAGATGCATTTTCCTCATGATGTACGGTATTACATCATTCATGACCTCACATGCTCATTAATATGTAGGCATAGAGATGTACTTTCCTCATGCCATCTGATTATGAAACATCTTACATGTTCTTGAATGTTTTTGGGAAAAATCACAACTTTTGGATTTACACATATTTTGGTGATTTCAGTGATATATTTGTGTTTTACTGTTATACTTGAAAAGAATGCCTATTTTCCGAAACTATGAACGAGCTAAGAATTATATCTTTGAGTTATTACTTGTATTGCTTTAGTTATATTGTTATGAGTTATTCCTGGCTGTTGGTGTTGGACTCTGACCTTTGTCCAAGCTCGTCATTGCTTCCAACCTAAGGTTAGGTTTGTTACTTATTGAGTACATGGGGTCGGTTGTACTCATATTACACTTATGCACCTTGCGTGCAGATTTGGATGATGATGTTGCTGTGTATGGCGGGAGCTGGCATTGAATATGTACCTGCACTCCGGTCATAGTTGCCTCTTGTTCTTGGTAGCTTTAGATTTATTAATCTGTTCATGTATAGTTCAAACAGATGATGTATTTATTTCATTCCAACTTTGTAAACTCTAAATCTTAGAAGCTCATGATTTGTACTACGAGTCCTTGGGAATTCTTTGTATAGAAGTTCAGTTATGTAATCATTATCTCTTATAGTTAATCTCTTTTGATTTGGATTGTTGCTAATTGGCTTACCTAGCGGGTTGGGTTAAATGCCATCACGACTATTTGAATTTTGAGTCATAACACGATCGCGATGCACATAGCTGGGCAAAAGTTATAAATCGAGATTTTTGTTCATTTTAACACATTTTGAGTTGGGGAGCTCGGATTTAGGTGATTTTGGAGGCGATGTTTACCACATGGATTGGGGTATGTGCTTTCTACTCGGTTTTGATTATTTTTCATGAATCTATCTTCGATTTTGGCATTTGGATTATGATTTTTAAAGAGAAATTGAGAGTTGTTTGTCTAAACTTTCCTAAAGTAAAATTTATTGCTTTGAACATCGATTCGGAGTCGGATTTGAGTGATATTAGTATGGTTGGACTCGTAATTGAATGGGTTATCAAATTTTGTGAGTTTTTCCGGGTTCCGAGGTGCAAGCCCGAGTTTGACTTTTTGGTTGACTTTGAGTAAATGTGTAAAGATTTGACCTTTATCATTTGCGTTTTCTTCCTATGGCATTATGTGATGATTCTGAGTTGCCTTTGGCTAGTTTGGAGCCGTTCGAAGGTCGATTTGAGCGGGATGGAGCTTCTAGCGTATCAATTTAGCTTGTTTGAGGTAAGTGTCTTGCCTAACTTTGTTGGAAGAATCTTTCCTACTAATTGATATTATTTGCTACAAGCGGTGACGAGCGAATATGAATGTGCCAGGGTTAATCATGCTCGAGGATAAATTATATGGTTATTCATGGCTTGTAGGCTTTTGTGACTTTCTTGCTTCATGTCTTACTTGACTTCTAGATTAATATGAACATGAAATTAAATGCTAGAAACCATGATTTAGCATATTATAACTTGATTAAAATTTGAAAGACTTTTTATGAAATTATTGATGTTATACTTAATCACAAATACATCACTACAACCGTTATTCTTGAGATATTGGATTCTAAAATTGAGTTGGAGATCATTTGTTTGAGATTACTTGAGATACTTGAAAAATGCGGTTCTTGAGGTTTGTTGAATTGTTATTGGCTTTAAAGCTGTGATTTATGTTCATTTGGAATATTCGCTTAATCACTCTCCTTGATGTTATTCATGCTTCCTACTTTGCTTGATATTGATATACATGTTCTTGGTGAGGAAGAGTGTAAAGTACGAAGGGTGATGCCGTGCTATTTCATATACATTATTATGTGAGGAAGAGTGTAAAGCACGAAGGATGATTTCGTACCATTTCATATACATTATCATGTGAGGAAGAGTGTAAAGCGCGAAGGGTGATGTCATGCCATATGAGAGTAAAAGCACGAATGGTGATGCCGTGCCATGTAAGTAAAGCATGAAGGTTGATATCGTGCCATATCTTGAGCTGTACAGGCGAGGACTAGAGACATGCATTACATTGTGATATCTTTTCCCTATGAATTATTCATGCCTTTATCTTGAGTTGTTACTGTTGCACCTATGTTTTCTATGTGACTTGTCATTGTTGTTTTGTCTTTGTCCTCTACCTCAGTTGTTGTTGTACTATTCATGCCTTTTATATGTTCGACTTGTAAATATCATGCTTTCCTTCTTATTTGACATATCTATATCTATGTCGTTTCTCATTGTTGCACCATCGTATAAGTCTTCTACCGTGTTAGTTATTCATGCCTTCTATTTGTTTAGATTATAAAGATCATGGTTTCCCTCTTGTTTGTTATATCTACATCTAAGCCTTTTATCATGTTAGTTATTCATGCCTTCTACTTGTTTAGTTTTCAAAGATCATGTTTTCCCTCTTGTTTGTTATATATACATCTAAGAGTTCTACCATGTTAGTTAGTGAGATTTATGTTCTTCTATCTTAATTGCTGTCATTACTTCTATGCCTTCTACCTAGTTTGTTATTGTTATCCATATGTATTGCCTTGTTCCTTATTGCTACTTGTGTAATTCCCACATTGTCATTAGTGTTATTGGCATCTCTTTCACCTGGTTGGTACTATTATATGTATATTTGGTGAGAATGAGATAAATACATGAAGGGTGTTGCCATGTCATTTGTTTTGATATCTTGAGAACATTTCTCACACTATAAAAGTTATTCAATTTACTATCGTGGTTTATTGATTATCGCTTTAAGGAAAGGATTGGTCGTGATATTCATGAATTTGACCATGATTTCTTCTATTAATCATTTACTGCTTCGCATATTTGTTTCTTGTATTTTTTTCTATTATGTCCTAGTATTGTTCTATTGCTAGTTTATTGCACATGTTATATCAGTGAGTATCTTTTAACTAAAAATCCCCGTCACTACTTCACCGAGGTTAGACAAGATACTTACTTGGTATACGGGGGTCGGTTGTACTCATACTACACTTCTGCACCTAGCGTGCAAATTTTGGAGCTGGAGTTTCTGTGTATGGTGGGAGCTGGTGTGAAAATGTACCTACATTCCAGCTATAGCTGCCACCTATCCTTGGTAGCTTTAGATTTTGCTAATCTGTTTATGTAGACTTCGAACAAATGATGTATTTATTTTGTACCAACTTTTGTAAATTCTAAGTCTTAGAAACTCATGATTTGTACTACCAGTCCTTGGGATGTTGAATGGAATCCAGATATATCATTTGTTAATCACTTTTATTTTATTAGAATTGTGTTAACTATTAATTGGCTAACCTAGTGGGTTGGGCTAGGTGCCATCACGACTAGTGAATTTTGGGTCGTGATAAGTTGGTATCAGAGCACTAGGTTCGTAGGTTCTACGAGTCATGAGCAACTATCTAGTAGAGTCTTACGGATCGGTATGATGACGTCCATACCTATCTTTGAGAGGCTACAGGGCATTTGGGAAAAGCAATTTCCTTATTTCTTTCCTTATCGTGCGGCCTTGTTTCAGCTTGCAACCTACGATTTTGATTCTTCCTATTCATTCATATGCAATATTGCGCACTCGGTATTCGATATGTGCCGACGATTTGTGATGCTGCGGATGGATTACGAAGTGCTATGGATGCTTGATTATCGTCGCGAGGTGCTGTCTAGCCTTGGGAGGGATGCAGTGATAGATCTTTCAATCGTTCATTTGTGGTATGAAGCAGATTCTTATATTGGGTTCGTAAGCATGAACTTGCGTAGACTGGCTGGTGGCCTAGTTGTTGTTATTGTGGTAGTGTGATTGTGGTGGGTTCATGGTAAGGTGTTGATTTGAGTACAGTCGGGGGTTTATATCTTGCGGGATGAGTTTGGATTGTGTGTTTCGTATGAGGTTTCCATTCGGTGGAATGAATATATTATCATTTCGGAGTATTTGGGTAAGGTTGCTTAACTATTGCAAGGATGGGTATTGTTGCAACCAAATGCACTCACGCAAGTATATATGGTCGTCAAGTAATAGAGTAGTTAGTAGAGTATCGTTCCCACTGAGACTTATGATTAACTTTTGACAGATTAAGAACATAATTAAATAAACAACCCAATATCATAAAATCAAACTTCAGTTTAAACTTCAAATGTCAATATTCATGTAGCACCCATGACCCCATAATAATAGGGTTCTTAGCGACTCATGTTCAAACAATCATCAAAAATAATATTTTCAAACATAAAATCAATGAACACTAGAAGAAGAATTGAAGAATTGATCAAATGCGTGCTCCCGAGAACTTCGTACTTTTATTTCTCTCTCAAAGTGACGTCGCCCTCCCCAATATAGGTTTAGGCTAGCTTTTATATGAGTTGGGGCATCTTGGGGTCGAAATAACCAAGTCTCAATCGAAATAGGATAGATCCGCGTCACCAGTGCCTAGGGCAGCGTGGGGCGCTGGCCCTGGTGCTGGGCTTCTTCAGCATACTGTTTTGTGCGCCATAGGTAGCGCCCCACGCTGCCTGTGGCGCTCAACTGGGCACTTTTTCCTTTTCTTCCCATTTTCGCTCGAATTCGCGCACTTTCGTACCAAATCGCATCCAAATGATTCCTACACATAGCAATACCAAAACTTAGCACAAATCATTATATTATACATCCAAAATCTACGAGACATGAGCACAATGCGAGGCAATATACATCAAAATATGCATACATTAAGCCGAATATCAACACCCCACACTTAGACTCTTGCTCGTCCTCGAGCAATGGACCTATACTAACACCCCAAAACATACCTCTCACTATGAAACAACAATTCACATTGAACTCAATCACACACTCTACCTTTTGACTATGGTCGATACCGGCAATCAAGCATGAACACACAAATTTCACATTCTTCCCATTTTTAGACTAGCCCAAGTATACACAATGCAAGTCAACCAACTCAAGCAACCTCTCCACAACCACCCTACCTCAAGAGATGACTCATTACCACTAAGCATCCTTAACTCATGCACTCAACTAACAAAAGAAGTGTACAACATCACCAATCCATCATGAGACCAAGTTCCCTCGCCACAAGTAAAAGAGTGAATATAGAAGTAGCCCATACATTCAAATATGGCATTGAACATAAATTAAGGACATCACACAATTGAACAAAATTCTCTCACTCTCACAAAGAATTCATGTGCATTCTGTGGTCGTAACATAAGCTTGCCCCTAGCGTACATCTCTACTAATCTAAGCTAGCTAGATCTAGGATCAATTAGGACTTTAAGGTTGTAATGTAGTCTAAGGGACGGGTAGGATACATTTGGGAATAGTGACTAACCCTCATAAGCACTTTAATACATTACAATCACAAATCGATCATATCTTCTTCTCAACCAATTCACTTGTCATACACCATATATAACATAGCCCTCTTTTCAATTAAGCACTTCTATATTTCCACTAGCACGAATTAGAAGGATTAGGAGGTGTGTGTTTTTCTACATTGTTTGAACTTTTCTTTTTCTCTTCCTTCTTGCAAAAATTGTTTTTTCTTTTTTTTTTCTTTTCACACACTCCATATATTAAGGTTCATCGACTAGTGACTGTTTTTCATAATTTTAGTGCACCTTAAGGGCCCTTCCATGGTTCCACTCGAAAGACACTCCCCAATCTCTCACCTTAACTCTTTTAGCGACTTAGTGTCGTAGGAGGTAAAGGTTCAACAAGCTCAAATTAAGAACAAAATAGGGATATGACTTGTAGTGTAGGTGCCAAAGAAAAGGTCTATAGTCTCAAAGGGATAGCAATGGAAAAAATTTATTTGTGAGTGACAAGCACCTCTATGGTCAAGAAAGAAATGCCTACATCATTTCCTAGACTAGCACTACTTAATGATTTCGATTCGATTAACATACAGGGCAAGTTCTAGACTACACAAAATAGCACAGAATATCACCAATCCTTGCACACACATTACACTTGAACCAATCAAGACGGTGCCACTCTCAAGTCAAGAAAGCATAGCGAGTTGAGAATCTTTAAGCAATAATGCACTAGGTGGCATACAAGTCAACCAACTGAGAAAAAGGCGTCATAGAATAGGCTACTACTTAGTTCACTTAGACATTACAATTCAAATCAAATATTCAGGAAGACAGAGCGTATGCCATAGCTTAATGTGCCAATACCAAACATGTCATCAGTTTTCTCCCTATCCTACTCCTAAAAAGAAAAATAAGAAACAAAACACCCGGTTCGAGCTACACCCTTGGAAAAGAACCGGCATCCAAAGAACAATTAAGTGATACTACCTAACTATCCTAACAAGAACAAAAGAAAATCTTTTTGGTATTTTTAGTCGGACTTTAATCCCTCAAGAAAATTGTCCAACAGATCCGTCGTCGGAAAAAGTCCGAGATTTTTCTTATATATTTGTTTTACTAGCTAATTAGACTATGTGAGTTCTAGACTAAGCTAAAAAATAATAATAAACCAAAGTTCTATACAATTACAAGTCAGGAAGTATTTCCCCCCACCCAAACTTAAACAATGCATAGTCCCCGATGCATAACAAATTCAAAACAAAGTAAGGTGGAAAGAAAGAACTCACTGCTAGTCGGAGCCCGCCTCCTCAGAATGCCCACCAATCGCAGCTCTGAGATCATCATCATCATCCTCTTCTAGGGGTACCAAAGCCATGGGCCTCGTGACTTTATCACCAATATCATCCTCATCATCGGATCCTTTGTGAGTGTTCTCATCCTCAAATGGGTGAATGGGACTGCTCGATGTAATGCCCAATATCTCCATAGAAAAACTGGAGAGATCATTTCACAGAAGCATACGCTCCTCATCCGACACCCCTAGCATACGCATTATCACATTGAGGGAACTATAAAGATACTTGTTGAAGTTTTCATCCCTCTCATTCCTCGCAGCCTGGCTTAGCTTTGGTGTGGACTCCAGCAAGGATGTAATGTCTAGCAATGCCTTTGGTGCCTTCACCACCTCATAATAGCCAAGGTACTCTGGTATCTCACGAGATAGCATGTACTGCGTCAGGAGGTTTCCAAGGAGGAGCCTTTTTATCCTTTTCCCAAAGTGGGTGCGGTTCATCTCCCCGACCATGATCTCACCCACATTTATGGGTCTCCGAGTCATTAAAAAGAATATCACACACACTCGAGCTCGAGTGTATTCTCTATTATGCTCAACTAGCATGAGTCGGGCCTGCACAAAATTCTGCCACACTTTGGAGGTCTTGTTGAAATCAGAGCAAACCATCTCATGAAGGATATCGCCTTTAGCTCTGTTCCACTTGGCATTCGAATCAACGCCACAAAGAGTGTGACGTATCACCGTGTAGCTTGGGCTTTTGACAAATTCTTTTAGCCTCTGCGGGTCACAGCTCTCAACCCCTAAAAATTCACATAAGACCCCGCCTATTCAGTGGCACGTCCTTTCCACGTACATATGACCTGAACAAGTCCATATTCCAATTAGCATACAGTTCTCGCACCACACTCAAATTTGCATGTTCGAGGCATTCAGGGAATTTGTCCATGTTCAGTACTCGCAACCGTCCAAGCACGTCCGGGAAATTCTTTTCTAAGGCCTTCACATTAATGTCCATCTCGGAGACATACATCCCATATGGCACGAAGTCCCTATGCCATGCAATAGCAGCATCACTGATTAGTTTCAAACGAGGCCTTGGTTGAATGGTGCCTGTTGTGATCCTTCGGCAACTTGTTTCCCTTTAGTTTGCCTAGAGATGATCTTTCACCTTGCTAGCAGTTTTTGGGAGGGGGAGCAATAGTGGAGGACTTTCCCACCCCTTTTCCTTCGGTGGCACTTTCACGAGCCATAGCAATCTACACACGACAAACACAACTGTGAGAATGAATCAAGAAATTCGCCCAAAGCCAAGATAACCCCACACTTAAAACCGAAGACTATGTATAATCTACTCACAAGAGTGGTTCAAAGTGCACCAATGTTTCATCACAAGGAGATAGGTACTCAAGACTTCCCCATTCCATAATTCAAGTAGTCGTACATGGCCATAACGTAACCGTTGTGCAAGCAAGCAATGCTAGATTCCAATTTACTAAAACTAGTTTAGAACACTAACTACTTCTTACAAGAGTTTACTACAAGATACATTGCCCCCAAACACCCCACACTTCACCCAACATCATATACAACTACACGCGGCTACTCAGAATTCACCAGTGTGCAATTCACTCTTTTAGGCATTTTAGAAAATACCTTGTGGGCATCAATTTTGCTTCTCTTATTTAAACAATGGTGGAGCAAGGTGGCCCTCCTAAATTTAAATGAAATAGAGGGAATTGTAGTTTACTACTTCAAATATAACTTCACAACCAATATTTGCAACCAATATTGTGCACACTAGGGCCACCCACCATAATAACAAAACATGTCAAAGAGACCTAGGGGATTGGGGGTCGTTTGAGAATAGAGGTCCTGACAACACACAAACAAAATTCACAATACACAAGAGAAGAAGGAGATGAGGGACATACTTTTGCGTCTTAAGAAGAGTACACGCAAGCAATAGTGGAGAATTTGAGAGAGAGAGGGAGAGAGGAAGGAACGGGCCGAGGGGTTTGGAGAGTAACGGGGAGAGAGAGTGGGAGTTTGGGTTTAGAGTTATGCTAATTAAATTGGGGGTCAGTTATAACCCATAGCGCCTGATTCTCCCAATGATTTCCTATTGGGAGAATAGTGGACGCTTGGGTTGTCTCCTAACAAGCGCCTGATTTTCCATCGCAGTACGACTCAATATATTTTTCAAGTATAGGCCAAGTCCATTGAGGTCTTGTGACGTGCAATGTCACCACCCTAATAATGTTTTACTCTCTGCCCATTTACCAAGAAGGTACCACTTGAGCTCGTATCAAGAAATTCTACCGCTCCACGAGGCCTCACACTTACCACCACGAAAGGACCTGCCCATCGAGACTTAAGCTTTTCGGGAAAAAGCTTCAACCTCGAATTGAACAAGAGAACTTCTTGACCTGGATCAAACTCGTGATGATGGATGTGTTTGTCATGCCACCTCTAGGTCTTTTCTTTATACAATTTGGTAATTTCGTACGTGTGCAATCGAAACTCATCAAGCTCGTTGAGTTGTAACAACCTCTTCTCGCTGGCTAAGTCCATATCAATATTTAGCTTTTTAATCACCCAATAGGCTTTGTATTCAAGCTCGACGAGTAAGTCGCAGGCCTTCCCATAAACCAACATATACGGAGAAGTACCTATGGGGGTCTTGTATGCCATTCGATATGCCCATAATGTGTCGTCCAGCTTTCTGGCCCAGTCCTTCTTATTTCCACTTAGCGTTTTCACCAAAATCTGCTTCACCTCTGTTTGACACTTCCACTTGACCACTCATTTAGGGGTGATAGGTGGTGGCAACCTTGTGTTTAACTCCATACTTTGCTAGAATGTTATTCAATAATTGGTTACAGAAGTGAGTTCCTCAGTCACTTATCAGCACCCTTGGAGTCCCAAAGCGTGTGAAGATGTGCTTCTTTACAAATTTTACCACTACCTTTGTGTCATTAGTAGGAAGACCAATGGCCTCCACCCACTTAGACATGTAGTCGACCGCTAACAAGATGTACCTATGACCATTAGAGTATGGGAACGGTCTCATGAAATCAATCCCCCAAACATCAAAGAGCTCTACTGCCAAAATATTTTGGAAAGGAATCTCGTGCTTCTTCATGATTGTTCTTGTTCTTTGGCACATGTCACACTTTTTAACAAAGGCGTGTGCATCCTTAAATAATTTTGTCCAATAAAAACCCGATTGCAGTACTTTTTGGGCGGTTCTATCCCTATTAGGATGACCTTCATATGGAGAAGCATGACAGTCATGCAATATTGCATTCATCTCCTCCTCAGGAACACACCTTCGTACCAACTGATCTATGCACTGATTATATAGGAATGGCTCATCCCACATGTAGAGCCTCACATCATGTATAAATCTTCTTCTATTATCGGGTGTCAATTCTGGTGGCATCACCCCACTTGCAATAAAATTCATGTAATCAGCATACCACGGGGCTTCACTCGAGGTGATTGCCAATAACTGCTCATCCGGAAATGTTTACTTAATCGACCCTCTCTCAGCCACATGGTTCCGATTTTCTAATCCTGACAAGTGATCAGCTACTTGATTCTCTGCTTCTTTTCGATATCGGATCTCCAAGTCAAATTCTTGCAAGAGGAGGACCCGCCGAATTAGCCTCGGCTTGGCATCTCTCTTTTCAAACAAGTACCTTATAGCTGAGTGATCTGTGTTGACGATGACTTTGGTTCCCACTAGATAGGATATGAACTTGTCAAATGCCCACACCACTGCAAGCAACTCATTTTCAGTAATAGTGTAGTTCATCTGGGCTGGATAGAGTGAAAACTTTTATCCCTCATTTGCCCCAAAACAGCTCTTATTGCTATGTCACTCGCATCGCACATCAACTCAAACGGTTGCGTCCAATCTGGGGCAATGATAATTGGCGCAGTCACCAATCTTCCCTTCAGCTCCTCAAATGCTTTCAGACAGGCATCTTCAAACTTGAAGGAGATATCTTTCTCAAGAAGCCTGCACAGAGGAGAAGAAATTTTTAAATTTTTTTAATGAAACGACGATAAGAACCTGCATGGCCCAAGAAACTATGAATGCCCTTGACGGATGTCGGTGGGGGCAATTTTTCAATCGCCTCCTTCTTTGCTTTTTCCACCAGCAAACCATTTTTGGATACCTTGTTCCCTAAGACTATACCTTCGCATACCATGAAATGGCACTTTTCCTAGTTTAGCACCAAGTTTGTCTCTTCACACCTAGCAAGCACTTTATCAAGGTTCATTAAAAAGCTATCAAAAGAATACCCAAACACAGAAAAATCATGCATGAACACTTGTACAAATCTTTCAACCATTTCAGTAAAAATAGCCATCATACACCTTTGAAAAGTCGCAGGTGCATTACAGAGACCAAATGGCATTCTCTTAAATGCATACGTGCGATAGGGACACGTAAATGTAGTCTTCTCTTAGTCCTCTGGGGCTATAGCAATCTGATCATACCCCGAATAACCATCTAGGAAATAGTAGTATTCCTGTCTAACTAATATATCAAGCATTTGATCAATAAATGGGAGGGGAAAGTGGTCCTTTCAGGTGGTATTGTTTAATTTTCTATAATCTATGCAAATTCTCCACCCACTCACAGTTCATATGGGAATCAGGTCATAATTTTCATTAACCACTACAGTCATCCCCCCTTCCTTAGGCACACATTGGACGTGGCTTACCCATTTGCTATCAGAGATTGGAAATACAATACCCGCATCAAGCCACTGAATCACTTCTTTTCTTACCACCTCTTTTATGATTGGATTTAGGAGGCATTGTTGCTCTACATTTGGCTTGTGCCCTTCCTCCATGAGGATTTTATGCATGCAGAAGGCTGGACTAATGCCTCTAATGTCGGACATCGTCCACCCAATTGCTCGCTTGTGCTCACGCAGCACTCTTAACAGCTTTTCTTCCTGCAATTTAGACAAGTAAGAATAAACAATAATAGGTAGAGTGTCAGAACCACCCAAATAAGCATATTGAAGGTGAGGGGGCAAGGGTTTAAGTTCCAATTTTGGAGCTTCTTCAATCGACGGCTTTGGAGGAGCCTCATTTGGCCTATTTAGAGGCTCAAAGGGGTTTATCCCTGTGTGTAAACACATGATGCATCTAGTATATGCATCATCTCCTCAACCTCATCATAAATCTCCAAGATATCGAACAACATGAGTGATTTCTCTAGAGAATCGTGTAGATATATACTCATGTTAATAAGTTGCTCATCCACCTCAACAACAGATATCATAGAGAGCTCCTCATAATGTCAGGGAAGTTGGATCACCTTGTAGACATTAAAAACTACTTCCTCGTTATCCACCCTCATAATCGTTTTTCCCTCTCTTACTTTAATAATTGCATCACATTTAGCCCAGAGAGGTCGTCCCAATATGATTGGAACATGTTCATCATCCTCATAATCTAGGATAATGAAGTCTGTTGGGAAGATGAAATTCCCAATTTGCAGCAACACATCTTCAATCACTCCTCCAGGGTAGGCTATGGACCTATCAGCTAGTTCCAACATCACAGTGGTTGGTCTTGGAGCTCCCATACCCAATTGCTTGAACAAGGACAAGGGCATCAGATTTATGCTCGCCCCCAAATCACAAAGAGCATGACCCACATCGATATTACCAATCCGCATAGGGATCGTGAAGCTACCAGGATCCTTAAGCTTTTAAGAAAGCTTGTTTTGGACCCTTGAAGTGCACTCCTCAGTCAATCTCCATTTGTGAGCCGTTATATCTTTGACGTACTTAGCATACTTTGGAATTCATGAAGTATATCTACCAATGGAATATTCAATTGGACCTGGCTCAACATAGAGAAAAATTTGTTGAACATGCGATCATCATTCTTTTTCTGCAATCTTTGGGGGAAAGGTAGTGGTGTCCTTGCAGCATTCACTGGCTCTGAACTTGCATCATCTTTCTTTGACTCATGTGTTTCTTTAGGAATCAACTCCCCCTCAAGTATAGGCTTATCCTTTCTCTTATTTGGAACTTCTTCTAATTCCCTCCTATTTTTGAGTGTAACTGCATTAACTTAAGGGTTCTTCTCTATATCACTAGGAAGAGCGCCTGCAGGCTTAGTATTTTGATTTGACGCTAACTGCCCCATTTGTCTCTCATGATTTCTGAAATCGGTCCTGAGTTGTTGATTATCAAGCAACAAATTCTTCAACAAGTTATTCGTACTCTCTTCTATTTGTTGGGGTGGCTTCTGAGGTTGATTAAAATTTCCTTGGGGCCTATAATGATTCTGAGTTGTCTGATTTCCACCACAGGAGAAGTTAGGATGATTCTTCCAATTTGGATTGTAAGTGTTCTCATATTGTGCATGCTGATTTATCGGACCTCTGCTCTTTTTCCCCACGCAGTAGATAGATTCAGGATTCGTGGGGCACATGTCACTCGTGTGACTATCACCACATAATTATACCGGCTCAATTATATCGGCTGCCTTCTGTTTAAGTGCTCTTCGTTATTCCCCATCTCCTTGCCAATTATGATCATTAGGAGTGAAGTTGTTTAGCAGGAGTTGGATTTTACTATACGGCCTCGCCATGCAACTACCCCCACAAGCTGAGTCAAGATTCATCTTTGATGTCTCATCTAACCCATCAACAAAAGTGTGAACTAACACCTCATCAGTCTGACAATGATGCGGGCAGTCTTTGAGTATATTCTTGTATCTTTCCCAAGCTTGACGAAGAGTCTCGTCATCCCGTTGTTGGAACCCAAGAATCTGGCTCCATAGCAACTTTGTCTTCTTAGTGGAAAAAAACATGATTAAGAATTTTCTTGTTAGATCGTCCCAAGTGTGGATCAAGTTCGCGGGCTCCTTTTGCAACCATTCTTTAGCTTCCCCCAGCAGTGAAAAAGGAAATAGTGTCAGCTTGCCGTAATCCTTAGAAATGTTCGGATAATTGTAAGTGTCCGTAATTTCTAGATAGTTCTAAATGTGCCATTACGGGTCTTTATGTGATAGACCCATATATTGCCCTGTTGCGGGTCTTCATGATATAGACCCACATATTGCCCAATGGACTGAATTAGTTGTACCATGCACTGCTTGAGTTTAAAGTGACCCTTGATATCAGGCTTCACAATAGCCTGAGTCATATTAGCAAGATTGGGCCTTGCGGCTTCTATCACTGGACGCTCTTCATTACCTGCCATCTCTAATGGTTGTGGTTGAACTACGATGTTTAACTCTCTTCCTATTTTAGTTCTAGCTTCAGCTTACCTCCTCACCCTGTGAAGTGTTCGTTAGATTTCACGATCAAGAGGAAGGAGGTTGTTTGTGCTTCTACTCCTATGCATTCAAGAGAAGAGCCTACGTTAACATAAACAAGGCAAACTGAAAATTAAAACTTGAACAAATAAATAATAAAAGCTTAACTCAGACAAGTAGCTAATTTCTAAGTCCCTGGCAACGGCGCCAAAAACATGTTGCGATCAAGCACACTCACGCAAGTATATGTTGTCGTTAAGTAATAGAGTAGTGAGTAGAGTATCGTTCCCACAGAGACTTATGATTAACTTTTGACTGATTAAAACTCAAACAACTTATTGATTCAAGAGATTTCTCAAAAATGTGTAAGTGACTAATTTACTACCATAGAAACTAGCAAGCAATGAAATAACTAGAATTCAACCATAACATGTAAGCAATTTCGGATATAATTAGTAGGAGAGGATATTACAGGGTCATAGGCTAGCTAACAATCTTGTTGCGTTCTTGGCTTAAAATGACTAATTGGTTTATCTGGATTGTTGATTGACAGGGTTGATATTAATCATAAGAATCTGTCGAGTTCTTACTCGTCTATTCAAGCTAACTTAATTCCTATACGTCTATGGAATTAAGACTAACAAGAATGCATTTACACTTCTTGTATTTCAACCAAGCAAGGCAATTAGGTATATTTCTATCCTAATTGCGAATCCATTCCCCGATGCCCGGGTTCAAGAACATGCTCTATTTAATCCTATATGCAATCTAGATTTCCACTTTCGAGTTCAACTCTAGATTCGTAGATAGTATTTCACTATTAGCTACTCAGCAAAATAATTAAGAACAGAATTAAATAAACAACCCAATATGATAAAATCAAACTCGTCAATTTAAAATTCAAATATGAACATTCATGTAGCACTCATGACCCCATAATAATAGGGTTCTTACCCACTCATGTTCATACAATCATCAAAAATAATATTTTCAAACATAAAATCAATGAACACTAGAAGGAGAATGGAAATATTGATCAAATACATGCTCCTAAGTGTTTCATACTTTTATTTCTCTCTCACAGTCACGCCCCCATTCCCAAAATAGGCTTAGGTTGGCTTTTATATAAGTTGGGGCATCTTGGGGTCGAAATAACCAAGTCCCGATTGAAATAGGATAGATTCGTATCACCAGCGCCCAAGGCAGCGTGGGGTGCTGGCCCTGGCATTAGATTCTTTAGCATACTGTTTTGTGCGCCACAGGTATCGGCCCACGCTGCCTGTGGCGCTCAACTGGGCACTTTTGCCTTTTCTTCCCATTTTCACTCCAATTCGCTCACTTTCATCCCAAATCACATCCGAATGATTCCTACACATAGAAATATCACAAATCAGCACAAATAATTATATTATACATCCGAAATCTACGAGACATAAGAACAATGCGAGGCAATATACATCGAAATATGGATATATTAAGCCGAATATCAGGTATGCGCTTGGCAGAGTCTTGGGAGTGTTCTATGACCATTATTACCTGAGCTTATGAAGTATTCAGCTGATTCACAGTGCGGAATTGGGGAAGCTATGAAGATATTGTACTATGAATTACCGACGATGTGTTCTATGGCTTCGAGCTAAGTACAGGAGTCTGCTATCGACGATCGGATTGCAGGATCATGCGTTGTATTAGTTTTCGGGCTGAAGGATTGCTCAGTTATTTTTTTGAATGGTCATGTGCTGGTGAAACGCGGGTTACTCAGTGCGTATTGGATATGTATTGAATATCAGAGTAAGGTGAGTGATTATCGAGAAGATTCTAATGAGTTCCAGATCATATGTGGCATTTAAGGACTCCTGAATCTATGAATGGAAAGGGATTGAGATTCGTAGTGAATGGTGACCGGATAAACGATATTTCTATGTCAAGATTGATTCTACATGGCAATATTAGAGAGATTCAATAAACAGCTTCGGGTTCGCAGAAGGTTCCTTCAGAGCGAGCATATTGGATTGAGTTACTTTCGAGTTGGCAGTCTACGTGGTTTGATTGAGTTAGAGGAGATCAGGTTTAATGACTTGATTATATGTTAATGAGTTTCGAAGAATTCACCATGGTTATGGCCATGGCTCTGATTTGATGTTTCTACAGGTATAGAAGGTATATTACGTGTGATGATGTCCACCTGGATTGGGTTAAATGGAAGTTCTCGATTGGTGAGGTGTTCATCCTGTTTGTGATCTAGAGTTGATTATGAGATTTTTGTACTTTTCTCGATTTTGCAGGTTAGTGACGGTGCATTGTGTAGGGTTGAAAGTTGCAAGTTCAAGGTTGTAGTTTAGTTTTGAAGGGTAGCATATGAGTTCTTGATGAAGCGGACGGTTTTAGGTGTTTAAGAGAATGCTGGCACTATTTGATGTCACCAGAAGAGAGTGCGCATGTTGGCATGTGCATTGTGTTTTGACTTATGGGTATTTTTCTGTAAGATGATGGAGTATGAGTGATGTATCAGCCATTTGAGTAGCGGTGTTGAGATCGGATATGGAGATTCCGGTATTCATGAGGTTCAGAGACTGGATATTCTCGTAGGCAGACTATTCCTTGATTGTGAATTGTGAAGAAATGTTGAGGATTGGATAATTGATGGTATGCGTTATAGAAAGGTTGTTATAGACTTTTGGAAGGTTATTTACTTGTTTGGGAATGATCGGAATTCGGTTTGGAGATTATTTGTGAGCCTAATGAGAATGTGTATTCTGTATCGGATCGAATTTGCTTGCTTTTGCACAGCTGTTACCACAGGTATATCATCGGCCGGAATGGATGTTATTCGCGCCTTGGTCTATGTTATGTGTTTCTCTCTTATGTTATGACACGTTATGAGGGTTACATGATTATTCGCACGCATATTATAATTCTGTTATGGCCTTACGGCGTTATACGTGAGATGGCCCTCGTGATGATAATTTTCTTATTGCACCATAGTCATGCTTGTCTTTATCAGTATTGTTTTATGCCTAGTCATCTTCCCACAGTTATATTTGTGCACTCTATCGTGCTTGATGTTGATGCACATGTGATTAGTGAGCCCGAGCATTATGGCTCGATGGGTACCCTATGTGGATCGATATGATTGGATCGGGTTACGCGTCACAATGGTATTGTGATGAGATGACTTCTTATGCTTAATTCGTGTGTGTTTACTTTTACTTTGTTGAAAATAGTTCATAGGATGATATTAATATTACTGCGCCTTCTTAATTTTCTTAGTATCCCTTCTTTTTATTTAACTTTCTTACTATTATCTGTCATGTCTGAATTATTACTTGTTTGGTGTATAGACCGCATTGTGTGGGGCTCCATATGGCTTCTGGTGTGACTTGTCGGTTGGGGTGCTTGTATTGGCATATATTAGATTTCTAGACTTGAGATTTGCACTATCATGTTGGGATGAGGAACGTTTAGGAGAATGATACCATATTTTCGCTCAGAATTTGGCTATAGTCCTCGTCGGATGCGACAACTCCATGACTTGTTGATATGATGAATAGTTATGAGTTTTGCGTGTTTCTTTCATCATCGGCAGTGTAGAAAGGTATTGAACGAGGTTTTAATTGATATGAGGTTTACTACCGGTACCAAATTCATTTTTGGGCACCTATTGTGGTCAGAAGTTATTGCAGCGAGTATCTGAGTTATGTGGTATATCATGTGATTACATCTTGGTTTGTGGTTATTGCTTAGTACAGTTTGTTTAGACTTATGCAGTGTATGGATGTGAGAATTGGGTCTTATAATGAATTTCGGATGTTAGAAATTGGGTTCCAAGATTTATAGATTAGGTTGAAGGAAGAATTTTCGGTTATGTTTAGTTAGAAGACTTATATGGATTGGGGTAATGTGGGATCATCCACTAGTATGTGTACTCTTAGCTCATGCAGTGATCTGATTGCTTTGGAATGACTCTTGTCACGTTCGAGGACGAACGTATGTTTAAGTGGTGGAGGACGTAACGACCCAACTGGTCGTTTTGAGCATTTGCATTCCGTTCAGCTGTTTGAAGTCTTACGTAGCTTAATATGATGTATTATGACTTGTGTGAATCGTCGGTATTGGTTTTCAGGTGATTCAAGATTGATTTTGAAGAATGAATCTCATGTTATAAGCTTTAAGTTGGAAAAGTTGGCTAAGTTTGACTTTTGTGTATTCGATCTCGAATCGGAGTTTTGATGGTTCTATTAGGTCCGGATGGTGATTTTGGAGTTGGGCGTATGCCCCGATTTGCATTTGGATATTTCTTGATGGTTTTGGCGTTAATTGGCGAAAGTTGGCAATTTGAAGGTTTGGAAAGTTTATAGGTTTGACCGGGAGTTGACTCTGATGATATCGAGTTCGGATTGTGGTTCCGGAAATTGGAATAGCTTCGTTATGTCATTTGGGACTTGAGTGCAAAATTTGAGGTCATTCCGAGTTGATTTAATATGGTTCGGCATGAGTTTTTGAAGTGAAAGTTCAAAAGTTCATTAAGTTTGATTTGAGGTGCGATTCGTGATTTTTATGTTGTTATGCGTTATTTGAGGCCTTGGGTAGGTCCGTATTTTGTTTTGGGACTTGTTATCATGTTCGGACAGGGTCCTGAGGGCTCGGGTGAGGTTTGGACGGGCTCAAACCATGTTGGGTATTGCTGGTTTTTTGCTGGTTTTGGTGTTTCAGGGCATCTTCGCGATCGCGAAGATGAGGGCGCGATCACGTAGAGTTATAGGAGTTGATGGTTGTTTCTTCATCACATTCGCAGAAGATGGAGCGCGTTCGCAAAGTGTTGAGAGGATATTTCATCGCATTCGCAGGTGACTGTTCGCGATCGTGTTTCGACTAGGAGCTGGGGAAATTCCTCTTCACGTTCGCAAGAGTGTGGACGTGTTCGCATAGGTTTGTCGTCTGTGTTTATCGCGTTCGCGTTCGTGTTCGCATATCTGTGGTCGCGAACGTAGAAGGCATTTGCAGGCAGTGTTATTTTCTTCTTCGCGATCATGTGGTCTATGCCGTGATCCCAATGCACATAGCTGGGCAGAAGTTATAAATCGAGGTTTTTGATCGTTTTAACACATTTTGAGTTAGGGAGCTCAGATTTGGGCGATTGTGGAGGCTATTTTTACCATATGGATTAGGGTAAGTATTTTCTACTCGATTTTTATTATGTTTCATGAATCTATTTTCGATTTTGGCATTTGGATTATGATATTTAAAGAGAAATTGGGGGGGATTGTCTAAACTTTCCTAAAGTAAAATTTTGAGTTTTGAACATCGATTCAGAGTCGAATTTGAGTGAAATTAGTATGGTTAGACTCATAATTGAATGAGTTGTAAGATTTTGTGAGTTTTGTTGGGTTCCGAGGTGCGGTCCTGGGTTTGATTTTTTGGTTGACTTTGAGTAAATGTGTAAAAATTCGACCTTTATCATTTGGGTTTGCTTCCTATGGCATTATTTTATGATTTTGAGTTGCTTATGGCTAGTTTCGAGCTGTTCAGAGGTCGATTTGAGCAGGAGGGCACTTCTAGTCTATCAATTTAGCTTGTTTGAAGTAAGTGTATTGCCTAACTTTGTTGGAAAAAATTCTCCGACTAATTGATATTGTTTGCTACATGGGGGTGAAACATATATGAGGTGACGAGCGTATATGCATGTATCAGGGTTAATCATACTCGGGGGTAAATTATACGATTATTCGTGCCTTGTAGGATTTTGTGACTTTCTTGCTTCATGTCTTACTTGATTTCTACATTAATATGAACATGAAGTTAAGCGCTAGAAATCATGATTTATCTTATTATAACTTGATTAAAATTTGATGGACTTTTTATGAAATTATTGATGTGCTAAATTCAGTCGTCGTTATTCTTAATCACAAATACATCGCTACGACCGTTATTCTTGAGATATTGGATTCTATACTTGAGTTGGAGTTCATATTTTTGATATTGGTTGAGATAAACAATGTGGTTCTTGAGGTTTGTTGAATTGTTATTGGCTTGAAAGCTGTGATTTATGTTCATTTGGAATATTTGCTTAATCACTCTCCTTGATGTTATTCATGCTTCCTACATTACTTTTTATTGATATACATGTGCTTGGTGAGGAAGAGTGTAAAGCACAAAGGGTGATGCCGTGTCATTGCATATACATTATCATGTGAGGAAGAGTGTAAAGCACGAAGGGTGATGTCGTGTCATTTCATATAAATTATTATGTGAGAAAGAGTGTAAAGCATGAAGGGTGATGACGTTCCATATGAGAGTAAAAGCACGAAGGGTAATGTCATTCCATTTGAGTAAAGCATGAATGGTGATGCCGTCCCATATCGTTTATATTATCATGTGCATGGCACGAAGAGTGTTTCCGTGCAGGTGAGGATGAGAGACATGCATTACATTGTGATATCGTTTCCCTTTGTATTATTCATGACTTTATATTGAGTTGTTATTGTTGCACCTATATTTTCTATGTGACATGTCATTGTTGTTCTGTCTTTATCCTCTACCTCAATTGTTGATGTATTATTCATGCCTTTTATATGTTCAACTTATAAATATCATGCTTTCCTTCTTATTTGACATATCTATATCTATGTCGTTTCTCATTGGTGCACCATCGTATAAGTCTTCTACCATGTTAGTTATTCTTGACTTCGTTTTGTTTAGCTTATAAAGATCATGCTTTCCCTCTTGTTTGTTATATCTACATCTAAGCTTTCTATCATGTTAGTTATTCATGCCTTCTACTTGTTTAGCTTATAAATATCATGCTTTCCCTCTTGTTTATTATATATACATCTAAGCATTCTACCATGTTTGTTAGTGAAATTTTTGTTCTTCTATCTTAATTATTGTCATTACTTCTATGCCTTCTACCTAGTCTGTTACCGTTGTCCATATGTACTGCCTTGTTCGTTATTTCTACTTGTGTAATTCCCACTTTGTCATTACTGTTATTGGCAGCTCTTTCACCTGGTTGGTACTGTTATATGTATATTTTGTGAGAATGAGATAAATGCACGAAGGGCGTTATCGTCCCATTTGATTTGATTCTTGAGTACATTTCTCACACTATGAAAGTTATGAATTTACTACTGTGGTTTATTGGTTATCACTTTAAGGAAAGGATTGGTCGTGGTATTGAGGAATATTGACCGTGATTTCTTCTAGCAATCATTTACTACTTTGCATATTTGTTTCTTGTACTCCTTTATGTTATGTCCTGTTATTGTTTTATTGCTAGTTTATTGCACAGGTTATATTAATGAGTATCTTTTAACTAAAAAGCCTCATCACTACTTCACCGAGGTTAGACAAGATACTTACTGAGTACATGGGGTCGGTTGTACTCATACTATACATGGGGTCGGTTGTACTCATACTACACTTTTGCACCTTGCGTGCAGATTTTGGAGCTGGGGTTGTTGTTTAAGGCGGGAGTTGGCATTGAAGATGTACCTGCATTCCGTCTATAGTTGTCACTTGTCCTTGGTAGCTTTAGATTTTACTAATCTATTTATGTAAACTTCGAATAGATGATGTATTTATTTTGTACCAGCTTTTGTAAATTTTAAGTCTTAGAAGCTCGTGATTTGTACTAGTAGTCCTTGGGATGTTGTATGGAATTCATATATATCATTTGTTGATCATTTTTATTTTATTCGAATTTTGTTAACTGTTAATTGACTGACCTAGCGTGTTGTGCTAGGTGCCATCACGACTAGTGGATTTTGGGTCGTGACATATATAGAAAATTATGACAGACAAGATAGAATGCACATAAGTAACAGTAACAGGCAAGGCATGATGTACCTAAGTGACAAAAATAGACAAAACATGTGGCACATAAGCAAAAATAACAAACAAGGTAAGATGTACACGAGTAATGCTAACAATCAAGGCAAAATACATTTACATGTATATGAGGGAAAGATGAACACAATACAATGCATGTCTCTTATCCTCGCCTGCACGGAAACACCCTCTATGCCATAAACTCTCATCCTCACTTGCACGGAAACACTCTTCGTGCCGTGAACTCTTATCTTCACTTGCACAGAAATATCGTTCGTGCCACAAACACTCATCCTCAATTACAAGGAAACATCATATGTACCAATATAATATCAAAAGGCGCAGAAACACTCTTCGTGCTCATATCATATCAAATCGTACAGAAATACCATTCGTGCATAAATCACTAATCCTGACTACACAGAAATATATTTCATGCAATTTCACTCATTATTACCAATCTTATGTATATTAATAGAAAGCTATATAAGATGCATAAACACAATCAAGAAGGATGGCTAAGCATAATACGATCCATAAGATATAATTATAGCTTTTGTATAAATAAGCAAGCCATCATTTCAAAACCCGACTGTCCGAATAGCACAATGAAGTATACACATGATCATTAACATGATTAAGAAGGCTCAAGCATCACAATTATGACAGGTATAGATATGTGTTCGTAATATAAAGTACAATTACGATCAAACCTAGTATATCACAACTTCAAGAAAAGCCCCTCATTTTCATTTGAGATGTCATATGTTCAAATATGATTTCTAGCATGGATAATTATACTCATTTAGTTATAGAAACAAATGAAGCATAAGCCAAGAAGATCACAACGCAACAAGGCACAAAGAAGCATATAATCTACCCCGAGCATGGATGACCCTGACACATGCATATATGCTCGTCATTTTGCATATGTATCACCCTCGCATGTAGCAAATAATATCATTTATTAGGAAAAGTTCTCTCAAACCAAAGCTAGGCAAGACACTTACCTTATTTCGGAACAAGTTCAACAATCCAATACCACTTTCCTTAGAAATACTCCTCAAAACGATCAAAACCTAGTCAAATATCATCTAAGAAAGTCAAATAATATTAAAGAAAACATCTCCAATCAATAAAGATTCAATATTTGATGAAATCCCAAGAGTCAACAAAAAGTTAACTCGGGCCCACATGGTCGAAATCTGAAATGAAGATCAAAATCGCGATGACCCGTAATCACGCGAGTCAAAATATATAATTGATTTCAAGATCCGATCTCAAATCGAGGTCTAAATCCCCAAACTACACTTAAGTTACTACCCAAAAATCCTATTTCTACTCTTTAAAATCCTAGATTTTAGGTGAAAATATGTGAAAAATAATGAAAATTAATCAAAACAAAGTTAAAAGTACTAACCTATAAAGTTGGGAAGAAAATACTCTCAAATATTGCCTCATTCGTAGTCTAGGTCTGAAAAATAGAATAAAATGAGCTAATCTCGAAATTTCTTATTTTTATCCCAGTTGTAAATATCGTAATTGCAAACAATCTGCTGATCCCAACCACGAATATCCTCCTGAGCCTCAAAGGTCGCATATGCGATAGGTGCTTCGCAAATGCCACACAATTGCGAAGCTGGACCTCCTTCCCAACCTTGTGAATGCGAGTTTGCAGTCATAATTATGGACCTCGCATTTGCGAGCAGCACATCGCAATTGCAATGACTGCAGTATCAGAAATGCAAAAACCCTCCAAAAACATACGAAACCAATCCGAAACTCACTCGAGCATCTTGGGTCTTATTCCAAAAATCCGTCAAGCATAAAAACCTCACACGAACTTGCTCACAAGCTCAAAACATCAAAACAACATCAAAAATCAAGAATCAAGCATCAAAACTCAAAGATTCAAGTGTTCATGAACCCAACTATCTAACTTTTGACTAGAAGGCCCAAAATGACCTCGGGTCACCCGAGACTCAAACCAAACATACATACAAGTCCAAAATTATCATATGAAGCTAATGGAACCATCAAATCACCAGTCCTGATCGTTTACTCACAAGCCAAACATTGGTCAACTCCAACAACTTAAAGCTTCCAAAGTAAAAATTCTTCTTCAATAACACTCATAAACCTCTCGGAATTCAAAACCAACCACACACGCGAGTCATAAAATATCAAATGAACTAACTGGAGGTCTCGGGTCACAAATGGAGCGCTAGAACTCAAAACGATAGATCGAGTCATTACATTAAGAAAAATACTTTAGTGGAAATTGTTGAAATTCATTGGAAGTGATATGGACGAGGAATATTCAAGTTTTGAGAAAGATTTGAGGTGATTTGCACGAATTTTAAGTCAGAATTTGTAGCTGAAAATGAATTGGAAAACTTTCATTGCCATACATGTATGTTATATGTATAACACTTTATACCCATATATATCATACATTCTACATGAATATATAAAAATATATAGTGGATACACATGAACACAGAGATATACATGAGGAATATACATGGATATACTGGTGACATATATAGATATACACAATTGTTCTTTTTTATTCTTGGTCTACTTATAATTTTGATTTTGAAGTTTCGCCCAAAATCGAATCAATTTCTCTCTAATGGAGATCAAACTTTAGTATAAATTTCACGAAGTAGTTCAACAAGATTTTTGAACACCTACTTTGAATTACAATATTTTTGGATTTTGATTTTTAGGTTTGAGAGCTTCAGAATCTACAATATGGTTTTCAAGATCTTCCAAGTTTAGCCATGTAAAGCCACCATTAACACCCATGTCCCCACCATTACTCGCCCTTGTTACTGTCAAATTTTTAGTACTTTAAAATTTCTAAGCATCCAATATCAACAATAGATTTGTGGATAAACATCTGTATAACTAACTAATGGTCACCAACATTTCTTTCCACAGTCTCATGCCTAACAACGAGTTTTTTTGTTTGAAAAAATTAATTCAAAATCGCTTGTCCCATTATTGAGATAAAAATTAGAACTCAATTAACCCAGGATTCGCAACTTCTTAAAATGAAGCCTAAATGTCGATTGTAGACCTCAAACTGAAACTCAATCATCTTCCATTGACCCATTTTGATTCAACAATCAAATCCTCCTATATTAAACTCTAATATGAAACACAAGCCCTGAAAAACGAAAAGAATCAATTGGAATCACTAATTTAAGCAAGCAACAACGAATTGGAATAACACAATTGGTGTTGTTCGAAGCTGCAACGACACATCAAGATAGTGAAGGATAAAAAGAAGCAGTAATAGCCAGTTGAAGAAAAGGGGAATAGAGCTAAAGCAAATAATAAGATGAGACTTGGATCAAAATAGCAAAATATTTTAATTTTATAAACACATGGCATATAATTCTCTTAATTTTATATACGTACACTACGATGAGAAAAAGTTATTAATCCTAGATTGTAAAATGTAAAAAAAAAAAAAAAAAAAAGCTACCCTATAAA
>AWOL01S0003703.1:178829-195738 GCA_000715115.1 Nicotiana otophora
TGGGGGTTGGGTACTTAAGGGGACTAGGTACGGGGGGCCGTACCGGTAAGGGGAGGATTCCTTAAGGTGACTATGATTAAGGGAAGTTAAGGGTACATGTTAAGGGGATTTTTAGGTGTACCGTACCAATACCACTACCGGCCCTAGGGGGAGGGTACTTAAGAGGATGGTAAGTATATTTAAGGATATTTTTAAGTTAAAATATTTAAAATAATACTATATTTAAATATACACAAACTTTACAGGATGAAAAATATTCAAGGCTATGACGTGCCTTTTATTTTATTTAATGCAATATAAATATTATATTTCTAATACAAGTTATAAGAATTTATTTCTATTTCAATACTTATAAAAAAATTACATATTTCTTTTGAACGATCTACGGAATTTTTCAATAACTTTTATTGGTTATTCGCTTGAAATTGATAACACTTGTTCTCATGCGTCCCCGCCATCTCCAGTAGATAGTGTTTCACTATATGCATTGTAACAACCCGACTGGTCGTCTTACTTTCTAAATCCTTATTCCCCTAATTAAGACTCCCCGTATGTGCCTTTACTATTTTATGACTTGTGGAGATGGTTGGTTTGGGTTTGGAAGGGTTCGGGTTGAAATCGGAACACTTGGTTCCTTAATAGTGGCCTAAGATGGCCAAGTTTGACTTGAGTCAATATTTTGGGTAAACGACCTCAGAACCGGGATTTGATGATTCCAATAGTTTTATATGGTGATTTTAGACTTGTGCGTATGTTCGGATCGAGTTTCGGGTGATCCGGGAGCGTTTCCGCGCTTAATGTTGAAAGTTGGCGTATTGAAAGTTTTCAAGTTCTTTAAATATGGTTTGAAGTAGACTTCAGTGGTATCGAGATCCGTTTGGGATTCCGAGTCTAAGAGTAGGTCTGTATGGTAATTTATGACTTGTATGCAAAATTTGGTGTCATTCCGAGTTGTCTAAGTAAGATTTGACGCGTTCGGAGCTAGTTGAAAAGTTTGAAATTCATAAGTTGATTCAATTTGGTTTTGGCGTACGATTCTTAGTTACAATATTGTTTTACGTATTCCGAGGATTCGAGCAGGTCTGTATTATATTTATGGACTTGTTGGTGCAATTGGATGGGGTCCTGGTGGCTCGGGTGAATTTCGGACCACCTGGAGCTAACGTATTGTTTGGATGGTTGTTATCCATCGTATTGTATTGTATTGTATTATTATACCGGGTACAATATTTGTTTTGATTGTTAATATGAAATTGATTGTATCGTATTATTAAATCCATTGTTCTGGAACAATGAAAAGCCCCATTTTATGAAACAACCAAATCGGTGTGGTGGGATTGTTCCGTATTTTTGCTTTCCAATTACGCCCCCACTTATTATTATTCTATATTTTAATTTTACCTTTTACCCTATTATTTATATTATTATACTTTACCCAACTACATACTTTGTCTCCATCCTTCTGCCGTACATTAGTTTGGTTAGTTTTCCCTATAATGTTTTCTGTATTTTTATCTCATCGATGATCTTTGCAAACTTTTTGCTGATTTTATTAATATATATAATTTGCTTAGGTTTCTGCCATTTGAAACTACATGTAGTTTTTGTCCCAATGACCATCTATTTTTATTCTCCTTATTGTGTTGCTACTATATCTAATTTTTGATGGGGCTGTGAATTATTATTTGTTTTTTTGTATGAAACGAGTTTGGTGCTTTCGCTATTATGGTAGAATGGTGATTCCTTGTGAGGAAGACGGGGAGGTCATAAAAATAAATCATTTTTATGAGTAAATCTTTAAAAGTTTACTATTTAAAATAATTGAGGGTATTTTAGTAAACCTATCAGTACAATATAGTCAAACCAAACAATAAAGATGTTATTTAACAATAGTAAACCATACAATATATCCAAACGTTGTATCATTCAAAACGATACAATACAATCCAATACATTATAAAACGATGGGTAACAATGATCCAAACAGAGTGTAAGTCTAAAAATCTGCTATTGCTGGTTCTGGTTTCCTTCTTCGCGAACGCGAAGGTGGTGTCGCGTTCGTGGAAAAGGAATTTGGGGGAATAGGTATTTTCTTTTCTCGTTCGCGATCCTCAGTCCATGTTTGTGAAGGTCTGGGACCTGTGGCCTTCGCGTTCACGTGAAAGGGTCCGCGTTCGCGTAGGAGAAAAAGGGCCTGGGAGGGGGCCAGTATCATTACCCTTCGCGTTCGTGAAGGTACCACCGTGTTCACGATGCTCAGGCGAGTCAAGACTTCGCGATCGCGAGGCAGCCCTCGCGTTTGCGATGAAGGTTCTCAGGGCCTGGGCCCTCTTTGCCTTCGCGATCGCGAGGATTTTTCCGCGATCGCGAAGAAGGATCAACAGTGTAGAGACTTGTTTTAAATCGGGGATTGGACTCATTTTCTCTCGTATTGAGGATGCAGGACAGGCTATGTGTACCTAATTTGGATGGTTTGCGAGAGTTGATTCTTCAGGAGGCTCATAGCTCGCGGTATTCTATTCATCCGAGTGCCGCGAATATATATCGGGACTTGAGGCGGTGTTTATATTGGTAGCAGGTGAAGTTTGAGCATCAGTGACCAGGTTGGTTGCTTCAGAAGTTAAGATTTCGGAGTGGAAGTGGGAGCGAATCACTATGGATTTCGTTTTTGGACTCCCACGGACTCAGCAGAGGTTTGATGCAGTTTGGGTGATTATAGATAGGCTGTCCAAGTCAGCTCATTTCATTCCTATGATGACTACCTATTCTTCCGAGCAGCTGGCTTGAGCGTATATCTAGGAGATCGTCAGGATTCATGGCATACCGGTATCTATCATCTCTAACTGGGGTACGCAGTTCACATCACGGTTCTGGAGTGCCCTACAACATGAGTTAGGTACTCGAGTGGAGCTGAGAACAGCATTTCACCCTCAGACGGACGGACAGTCTGAGCGCACTATTTAGATATTAGAGGACATGCTCCATGTGTGTGTGATAGATTTTGGAGGTTCTTGGGATCAGTTCTTTCCACTAGAAAAGTTTGCCTACAACAACAGTTATCAGTCGAGCATCCAGATGGTACCGTATGAGGCTCTGTATGGTAGGCGGTGTAGGTCTCCAGTGGGTTGATTCGAGCCGGACGAGGCTAGATTATTGGGTACAGACTTGGTTTAGGTGCTCTGGAGAAGGTTAGAGTGATTTAAGATAGACTACGCACAGCCCAGTCTAGACAGAAGAGTTATGCATATCGGAAGGTTCGCGATGTTGCATTTATGGTTGGAGAGCGAGTATTGATTCGGATGTCACCCATGAAGGGTGTTATGAGGTTCGGAAAGAAGGGCAGGCTGAGCCTGAGGTTTATCGGCCCATTTGAGGTGTTGCGACATGTTGGTGAGGTTTCTTATGAGCTTGCCTTGCTTCCTAGTCTAGTAGGAGTTCATCCAGTATTCCATGTTTCTATGCTCCGAAAGTATCACAGCGATCCGCCTCACGTGTTGGATTTTAGCTCAGTCCAATTGGAGAAGGATTTATCTTATGTTAAGGAGCCGGTGGCGATCTTGGATAGGCAGGTTCGAAAGCTGAGGTCAAAGAATATTGCTTCTATGAAGGTTCAATGGAGGGGTTAGCTGGTCGAGGAGGCGACTTGGGAGACCGAGCATGATATGCGTAGTAGTTATTCTCATCTTTTCACCACTTCAGGTATGTCTCTATACTCGTTTGAGGACGAACGTTTGTTTAAAAGGAGGAGGATGTGATGACTCAGCTGGTCGACTAGAGAGTTGTAGCCCCATTTTCCCATTTTCTGCTTCTACTGTATTCTACATCTGTTATATGACTTACCGGATTGGTTGGTTCAGGTCCGTAGTGTTGTCAGACTGGATTGAGACACTTAGTCTCTTAATTGGAAGCTTAAGTTGGAAAAGTCAACCGGACGTCGACATATATATAAACGACCTCGGATTTAAATTTTGATGGTTCTATTAGCTCCGTTAGGTGATTTTGGACTTAGGAGCTGTCCAGAATGTGATTTGGAGGTCCGTAGTAGAATTAGGATTGAAATAGCGAAAGTCAAATTTTTGGGAAGTTTGACCGGGGTTGACTTTTGATACCGGGGTCGGGTTCCGATTCCGGAAGTTGCAGTAGGTTTGTGGGGTCAATTGTGATGTGTTTACAATATTTGAGGTCAATCGGACGTGATTCGATAGGATTCGGCATCATTTGTAGAATTTGGAAATTTCAAAGTTCATTAGACTTCAATCTATGTGTAATTTATGTTTGATGTTGTTTGAGGTGATTTGAGGGTTCGACTAAGTTTGTATGATATTTTGGGACTTGATGGTATGTTTGGTTGGGGTCCTGGGGGGCCTCAAGTGAATTTCTGATGGTTAACGGATCATTTTCGGACTTTGGTTGATGGCTGATGTCTGCTGATGTGTTTTTTTGGTTTCCTCTTACGCGTTCGCGAAAGGAGCCTCGCGTTCGTGAAGGGTGTTTGTGAGCTGGGAATTTTTGTTCTTCGCGAAAGGAGCCTCGCGTTCGCGAAGGTATGGTCCATGTGTGCATCACGAACATGGGAGTGGTGTCGCGTTCGCGAAGAGGATTGAGCTAGCTGGGGACCCAGGCCCTTGGTCTACGCGTTCGCGGGGCAGGGGTCGCGTTCGCGAAAGGCGATATTGGTAAAACTTCGCGTTCGCGAAGCTATGGTCGTGTTCGCGAAGAGTTAAGTTGAGGGGAAATCAGATTGATCAACGCGAACGCAAGAGGGTGGTCGCGTTCGCGATGAAGGTGCATCTGGCCAGATTTAAAAGATTAGAAACGAGGGTTTCGAGTTCATATCATAAAATTTAAGCGGGATCTCGGTAGAAGGTAATTTTGGATAGATTCTTGCGTGGGTGTTTGGGGTAAGTGCTTCCTATTCAATTTTGGTCAAATCCCATGATTATGCCTTTAATTCCACCATCTAATTTGTGATTTGGGGTTGAAAATTTGGGAAAAAGAGGAAGAATTCTTGAGTTAGATTTTTGCGGTTTTGAATGGGATTTTGTTAGCGGATTTGGGTAAATTTGGTATGGTTAGACTCGTGAGTGAATAGGCTTTCGGGTTTTGCGACTTTTGTCGAATTTAGAGACGTGGCCCCGGGGGCCGGTTTGAGTCAATTTCGGAGTTTGGCTTATAATCTCGTATTTGTCTTATGGAATTGATTCCTTTAGCTTATATTAATTGTATTGTACTTCTTATGGCTAGATTCGGGGTATTTGGAGATGATTCGAGGGGCAAAGGCATTTCAGAGTAGGATTTTGCACGATTTGAGGTAAGTAACAGTTTTAAATGTAGTCCTGCGGGTATGAAACCACAGATTATTATATTATGTGAGTATTTGGAGGTGACGCACATGCTAGGTGACGGGCGTGTGGGCGTGCACTGTGGGAATTAGGACTTGGTCCATTCCATTAAACAGGAAAGTTGAATAAGCTTGTTGTTAGCTATGTGCCCTTTCTGTGCTATAGAAATTTGACAGTGAATCATGCTAGAAATCATGCTTAGGCTATGTGTTGGTGCTGTAAAGACCCCAGTGGTCGCGATACCTGTTGAACTTTCCTGCTTATTGTTACTTGTACTTAATCGTAGTATTACTTGCATATTATACCTCAGTCTCTATTATTCCCTGCTGATACATTATATCATTCTGTTTTGGGTTGATTCCCTTTTATTACCGAGGGCCGTGAAACTAGAGAGGTTGATGACTGAGTGAGGCCGAGGGTCTGTCTGTAAGGTATTGATACTATAGCACGTGAGTTGTCCGTACAGATCCACATATTGATACTATAGCACATGAGTTGTCTGTGCAGCACGTGCGTTGTCCATGCAGCACATGAGTTGTCCGTGCGGATTATAGCGCTTGGGTTGTAGGAGCCTCTCCTGAGTCTGTACACCCCCCAGTGAGCGCAGATACCTATTGAGTGTGAGTATTGAAGGCTGAGAGCCGAGTGTTGAGCTATTGAGAGAGCCTGAGGGACGGTTGCCTTGAGAGGTTGTACTTGATTTCATTTGTTGCTGCACTTAGATGATTTATGTCATTGTTCTGAAACTTCTAGAAAAATATTGTATCCGGTTTTACCTGAACTTGGTATTGTGTAACTTATTTGACATAATTTTTCGGATTTGAAAACATGTCTACTTTTCTTGATGAGACTACTGAAAATGAATTATAACTGTGTAGCTCGTCACTATCTTTCAGTTACTTATTTATTATTGTTACTTATTGAGTTGGTTGTTCTCACGCTACACCCTGCACTTCGTGTGCAGATCCAGGAGTTTTTCGATGCGTGGAGTATTGATATTTCGCGTAGCTGACCGTTGGAGATACCGAGGTAGCTGCCTGGCGTTCGCAGACCTTGTTTCTCCTTCCTTATCCTTTCCTTCGTTGTATTTGGATCCAAACTGTTATAATCGTTTTATTTTTAGAATGATTATGTATAGATTCTCATGGCTTAGTGACACCCCGATATTGTGAGCTATTTCCGCACCTGTGTTTTGGGTTTTACCCTCTTGTTTATGAAAACTTTGCCTATTTCATATGTCATGAATTATTTTTCTGTTAAATATTTGGAGTATTTGGAAATGACGGCTTGCCTAGTACCATCGATAGGCGCCATCACGACAGGTTAGGATTTAGGTCGTGACAATAAATAAGAAGGAAAGAAGATGCAGGGGAATGAATCATGTACCACTCCTTTCAATGTTGATGGTCTTATGTTTCCAAGTAGTTTTATTATACCTCAAATACAACATCCTTTAAATTATTTTCCGACTTTCCGATAATCTTAGTTGTATCCCAATCCCACAACAACAAAAAAATTATACCGGTGCAATCCTTCACTTTAACTTGTATCCTGTATCTGGAAAGAGTTTGTATTTTTAAAATTATATAATAGTAAAGAAACTATAAATTATGGTCATACCTATGAGTGGCAGATTGAATCTGCTCACATTTCTTACAATAGAATTTACTCGCCTCTTTGTCTACTTTCTTTGCGCAATTTTTACATATTAAATAACACCATCCACGGTCTAATTCTACGTGTACAATAGTTGCTACAACTCACAAATTTTCTGGTTGTGCATAAAAATTGTATGTAGAATTGTTATGTAAAGAAAGATAAGATAAAAGTTGTTCTAATTAAAAAGTAACAAAAATAAAAAATAGGTACTCACATGCTTACAGTCACTCAAATCCTCAGTATTTTTAACTTCAATACTTCCATATGCTAGCTCATTAGCAACTGAATGAGTTTTGTGAGATGAAATTTGAGTAATTCTTTGTGAGCTTTCTCCACGCATAGAAACCATTCTGTTTCATTTTTTAACTTGAGATACGTTAATAAATATTAAGACTAAAATTTAATTTAAAATAGCATTAAATTTATTACAACTTATAGAGACCTGGAGCATAGTTAACAACTTGAGAAAGATTTGAATTGATCCAAATCTTCGACACATGCCAAGTGTTTCTGACCGAATATTGCTCTGCATGCTTAAAAGTAATTTGTAAGAGTTTACTAATTGTATAGAGATATTGTATTGCAAAGTAAGTAGAAAATTTAATAACCTCGATATCGGTATACTCTAATCAATTGCATGACGACGATAACAGGCTTATCATTCGATCCATTCAAATATGGCTTGATCTGTTCCACAAAGTCTCCCCAAAGAGTTACAAAAATATTGTTGCTCCTACAATAATTATAAGGTTAAGCATAGGAATCAAAATAAAGAATTGTTGAAATATTTACTTAGTTGAATAAATTGTGGCGAGCTTACTCATAATCTTGTATCTTAATGTTCATGTACATACGGATGTTATGATTTTGTTTGATAGACTGTACGTCCTCATAGCTCACAATTTTGCTAGTGACATCTATAATAACATTGCCCAAGGAAATATGTGCAAAATTAGTAATCATTATAGACAATAATTAATAAATTTCATGATCTACCTAAGATATAGCAATTGGTATTGCAATAATGTGAAGAAATCAGATTATTTCATCAACAATAAGCAAAGGACAGTGGTATGACATTTTAAAATCACATACTAACAGATTTAAAACTCTCACCCATAGTATGACATTTTAAAATCACATACTAACAAATTTTAAACTCCCACCCTCTTTTACTCAAGAGACAAAGGAATGCATCCGCATCACATGCCCCTTTTTCAGAAACTATATTTTATTTGTTCATTTTGCCCTTTTTTCCCTCTTCTTTAGTTCCATGTTTCTTCAAAGGCCTTCTAGAAATCAGATTATGATTTTCGATTTAGGATTTAACAATGTAAAGAAATTTGGCTTTAATCTAAAACTTAAGCTTTGATCTTATGTACTGTAAAGTCAAAAAATTAGATTATTTCTTCAACAATAAGCAGCAGGACAATGGTATGATATTTGAAAATCAATACTAACAGATTTTAAATTCCCACCCTCTTTTACTCAAGAGACTAAAAGGATTGCATCCGCATCACATGCCCATTTTTCAAAAACTATCTTTTATTTGTTCATTTTGCTTTTTTCCCCTCTTCTTTAGTTCCATGCGCCTACAAAGGCCTTCTAGAAATCATATTATAATTTTCGATAGAGGATTTAACAATATCAAGAAATTCAGCTTTAATCTAAAACTTAATCTTTGATCTTATGTACTGTAATTAGTATTGATTTAGTTCACACTTAGCTCTCATAAGATAGAAAATAAATAACGCAAAGTAAAATGAAACTGAAAAAAATGAGGGAAGTTTAATTACCGAATAGCTCTGTATTGTCAAATTATTGGGGATTTGACAACTGCTCATATGTTCTAAATTTGAAAATGCACATGTTGAAATGTGGATCATATATTTCGTCAACAGTGGCCTTATGCGCGAACATCAACTTAAACTTGTGGTCTTTGGTCTTCAGCTTCATATTATTTGGACAAACCACGAAATTCTTCATGATGTACAAACTCATTTTCTTAATTTCTTGTTTGAACTTTTGGATAAAAGACCTACCAATACTTGCGTGAATGCGATCGCCCTAAAAAAAACTCAATTAGTTAAAATGACAAAGTTAATCCGTATATGACTGTAATATACTTACGCATATGTAAACAGTGCTAAATAGAAAGTAATTATAAAGTTTTAAACAATACCTTTTCATCAATCAGAATAATCTCAATTGAAAAGGGCTATCGGGTCTGTCGCGATGTGGATTTTCCCAAAGGCTGACAATACTAACCTTTAATTTCCAATTCATTGACTTGCTGTTAATTTCACTAATGAAATTGATTTCAACCGCCATTAAATCCTGAAATAGACAGAGGTATTTAAAAATATAAGTAGAAACTCCAACAAATACTTATAGAAACACATATGAGGCAATCCGGTATCTGAAATAATTGACTTTTTGCTAATGATTCTCCAAACAATGCATGTGAAATACAAAGCATATCAATCACCTCTTGAACTCCAGAATTATTGTTTTATATGCACACGATGGAGAAAGAATAGAACTATATACTGTAAAAGTAGAACTGATTTGATAACACTGTGAAATCATGTTACTGGAATCCAGCGCAGATGAGTTCATGGGTGAGGAGTTGAAATCGTGGTAAGAGATCGTGGGATTGAAGCGCTAATTTTGGAGGATGAAATTGTCACGACCCAAAAATTCATTTAAGGTCGTGATGGCGCCGGACCCCGCTGTCAAGCAAGCCAAAAAAATATTTAATTGGGTTCTCATTTTATTATTTTTGAAATCATATTTTTTTCAATTTAAATAGTAAAGAATGGTATACCACGATTTTTCACATCCCGACAATTCCATGACTGAGTCATTAATTAATTTTTACGTTAATATCTCACCCAATTTAACATGTTTTCTTATTCGACTCTTAAACTAATTTGATATGTGCTTTATGTATAAAATACTCTCCCCGGCTTGTTTTTACTTCATATGTACATTCATGAAGTTGAATGATCGTTGAAGTTTTTATTATACATATAAAAAAGAAGAATCAAAGAACTTAAATAACAGTATTACGAGTTTAACTTCAATGGAATATATGGATTTTTTTATCTTTAATCACATGTTTCGCATTGTAAATCCAAAAATAAAGAAACTCACAGCATGATGTATTTTCCTCTTTAATAAATCTATACAACGTAAATCTAAATTAGTTAAACCGACATTTTTTTTAAAAAAACAAAAACTTCAATTCCCTTATTAACAAGTAAAGAAATAACAAAAAAGATTAAGATTTGAACAATCCAATGCATAAACATGGAAGGGGCCGTAGGGGTAGGAGTAAGGCCATCAAATCCTCGATTTAAGAGCAAATTTGCTTGGATTTTACTCTCTTTCTCGATGACAAGAAGTGGGAATTAAGGAAAATGAGTAAAGACTCCCAAAGCTAGTAACAGATTCCAAAATTTTGTTGAACAGTAGCTAACAAGGAACGGTTTCGTTGTTAATCGATCCAACCAAAAGAGAAGATACAAAAATCTTTAAAGAGTGAATACTAACGTAACAAGTCATCCGAAGATTCGTCAAGAACAATCAACCCCCTTGTAGTATTTACAGCATTTACTTCATCATCACTTAATCCAAAGTTTAAGATTTTCGTCAAAGTGAAGTGCATCATCTCCTCACATTGTAAAATCTAACGAGTATGCCAATGTGGTCGACTTCTTGCCGGCCTCTTTTTTCTATGCTCTCGCACTTTTCTTGACAATTGGTTACGTAGTTGTAATGAAAATATTTTATTTAAAAGCAAGGTATGTTGGCTAAACTTTCTCTCTTAGAATAGATATCCATAATGTTTCCGTAAGATCAAGTATGATTGGCTCAAGATTCCTAACTTCTATATTCCGGGTTATTCCCTTATAAACGTGTTTATTCCGAATGAGCCTTATATCGAAAGATAGATGTTCAAAGTATGGTTTGCATATTAAAATATTGTGGATTTGAGTCTTGTTTTAGATGAGATGGCCTAGCCGATCGGGTCGTGATCTGACTCCGTACTAAATTTACGGTGGTATTGATATTGACAGTAATTGTGGTTGATTCTCTAATGCGATAGCCTAGCTGATCGAGTCATAATCAGACTCCGTACTAAATTTACGGTGGTATTGATATTGACAGTAATTGTGGTTGATTCTCTAATGCGATAGCCTAGCTGATCGAGTCATAATCAGACTCCGTACTAAATTTACGATGGTATTGGTATTGATAGTAATTGTGTTGATTCTCTAATGAGATAGCCTAGTCGATCGGGTCGTGATCGGACTCCGTGCTATAAGTACGATGGCATTGGTATTGTGAACACTGCTATTGTGAATATTGGTATTGTGAATACTGGTATTGTGAATATTGGTATTGTGAACATTGGTATTGTGAACAATGGTGTATCGGTGCTAATGATCTCCCAACCAAAATTATATATGAAGTTCGTATTTTGAAAATTATTATCTTTTAACTGGACGTTTGGATATTGTTGATTGTGACTTGCTGTTTCTATGTGTTGCCTTTTCTTATATGGGCATTCTATTTTGAAAGAGGATTTTTAGTTATACATACTAGTGCTATTCGACAGTACTAACGTCCTTTTTGCCGGGGATGCTGCATCTTTAATAGATGCAGGTAGTTCTACAGGAGACGACATTGATCAGTGATAGCCGTACACTCTTTTCAACTGATTTGGTGAGCCCAACTTCATTTCGGGGTCATGTATATTTTATTTCTCATATACTGTGTTTTGAGGTATAGCCGGGGCCTTGTTGCCGACATTTCCATATTACTCTTCTATTGTACTTAGAGGCTCCGTAGACAGGTTGTGGGTTGTGGTTGAAGTTGGGAATTGAACTAGAATGTTGGTATTTGGAAATCATATTTTTCATTAATTCTATAAACTCGTAATATTTTGGAAATTATGAATGAAGCTGCTAATGAGAATGAAAAAGGAAGTTGTAAATAAAATCTTTTCAGTGAATGATTAATGGAGTACATCTCCTCTTTATTCATGGATGAGTTTGGGTAGAAGGAAATCTAATAGGCTTGCTCGGCCGGGTTCTCTCGGTTGAGCGCCGGTCGTGCTCTCCGAGTTTGGGGCATGACAAAACTAGTATTAGTACTCACGCGACGCGCGGACACAAAGTACGTCAAATTATGATTTGTATTATTTAGGTTATGTGTAAATAACCTTACTATTTAATTTTCACATAAAAATTATAGATAATTATTAGATATTAAGAAAGAAGAGTACATGAAATCATTTTTCAAATCTCGTAGTGGATAAGCTATTTATTTTTCTTTTTAAATTTGTAATAACATAATCTCTTGATTTTATTACTTGCATCTCATTCCGAGATCAATATTAAAGAATCCTAAATATGTCACGTTGTGATCTATCTTGTTTGAGCATATTAAATCATATTATTTTAATAAAATTCTTACTAAAACTTTATTTCACATCTCAAGTTCAAATATGTCTTATCCTTCTACATTTTGTTTTCTCTTTTTGTTCTTTGCTTATAGTTATTATATTACTCATTACTTAATAATGTCTATTGTCATGTAATTTTTTATTAGTTTACCAACTGATTTAATGTCTTGATAATTTTTCCTATAATAATCATCGATAATTATAATTTTTTTATTTTTCAAATTTAATATATTTTTACACTTTATCCTCTTACTCGAGACTCTTTTATCATTTAAATGTATCAATAATATTATATTATATAGCTATTTAATTTATTTATTTAAACTAATTCAAAGTATAAGTATAATTCAAAGTATATATTTAAAGTCAAATATATAGTATTATAACATTTTCAGGTGGTTTTCATTAACTTGTCACTTCATTTAATATCATTATCAAAATATAAAATAAAAAGATAAGTAAAATTTTGGTCTTACATAATATATTTATTTTATTTTTAAACTATTGCTCTACATTCTTAAATTATTTCAATTAGTCATTAATTTTTTTTAAGTATTGCATATTTATTTTATTTATCTCTAATTTATTTTTATTCTTGAATTTATTTTATTTTATCTATTAGACTTCAGTTACGTGGCCTTATCCACAGTATGACATTTCTTAGTAATCTACTAATGTGAAGTTCTAAATTACAATTATTTGTTTTAACTTTCTTAAGTCTGGTAACAACATAATCTCTTGATTTTATTACTTGCATTTCGTTTCGTGATCAATATTAAAGAATACTAAACATGTCACATTGTGATCTATCTTGTTTGAGCTTATTAAATTATATTATTTTAATACAATTCTTACTAAAACTTTGTTTTACGTCTCAAGTTCAAATGTCTTATCCTTCTACATATTTTTCTCTTTTTGTTCTTTGCTTATAGTTATTGTATTACTCATTACTTAATATTGTCTACTGTCATGTGATTTTTTATTAGTTTATCAACTAACTTAATGTCTTGATAATCTTCCTTATAATAATCATCGATAATTATAATTTTTTTATTCTTGAAATTTAATATATTTTTACACTTTATCCTCTTACTCGGGACTATTTTATCATTTAAATGTATCAATAATATTATATTATCTAGCTATTTAATTTATTTATTTACACTAATTCAAAGTATAAGTATAATTCAAAGTATATATTTAAATTCTAATATATAGTATTATCACATTTTCATGTGGTTTTTCATTAACTTGTCACTTCATTTAATATCATTATCAAAATATAATATAAATAGATATGTAAATTTTTTATCTTGCATAAATATTTATTTTATTTTTAAACTATTTCTCTAAATTCTTAAATTATTTCAATTAGTCAATAATATTTTTAAGTATTACATATTTATTTTATTTATCTCTAATTTATATTTATTCTTCAATTTGTTTTGTTTTCTCTATTAGACTTCTGTTACGTGGCCTTATCCACAATACGACATTTCTTAGTAATCTACCAATATAAAGTTTGGTATTACGATTATTTATTTTAACTTTCTTAAGTCTGGTATATAATTAATAGCCTATCATAAGACATGAAAGCTGAAAATGAAAAATAAAAAAAAAGAGGGAGATAGAAGATTTACGTTAAATTTAGGATAGAGTTGATATTAATTACTTCCATAAATAATGTTTTTTTCTAAGTATTAATTGATAATTTTATCCTAAAATTGCCAAATAACTTTTTATTAATTTGCAACTTGATTTCATCACATTACAAACTATCCTCTTATTATATATATATATAAATATTGATATAGATATATAAATATAATTTATTAATTCAAAAAATGTTATTGCAATTTTTATTAGCTTTGTCCTAATTTTGCTATGCGTCTTACTCTTTATATGTTACTCGGCTTAACCACATTGTAAATTAGCACTCTCTATTAAAACAAAATTTTAGAATATAAATTTAGATAGATAATGACTTTGCATATATATATATATATATATATATATATATATATATATATATATAGCATATCATATCAATCAAAATAAATATTTTATTATTAAATAAGCACCTAAATTAAAGAGAAAATATCACATAAACTAAACCTTGAGTTGGAAATGTATCATGAACGAAAATCAGTTCAAATTCACTCCTTTCGTTTATCCCTTGGACCAAAATTAAAGGAAGAATATTCCTTAAATAGAACTTTTATTATAGAAACATTTCTTGAACAATTTAGATTAGATTTTGTCATAATCTTGTTAATCTATATTAGATTTTGTCATAAAATCTATTTAAATTTTGTTTTAAAAGTGTGTCACGACCCAAAATCCCAACCTGTCGTGATTGCGCCTATCTCGATACTAGGCAAGCCGATAATCTCAATAAACCAAAACTTTTCTTTAAGGTTAAAAATATAGTATTTAAATACAATACAAACACTTCCCATAACCTGGTGTCACTGAGTACATGAGTATCTAATATGAATATAAGTCTGGAAAATATAGTCTATAATAGTCTGAGACCAAATACATTAAACAAAGAGATAGAGAAGGAGAGTTAGAGAAGGAGAGACAAGGTCTGCGGAACGCGACAGCTATCTCAAAATATCCTGAAAATCAACCGCGCGAAAGGATCAACACCCGCTATGTCTGGGAACACCTGGATCTGCACACGAAGTGCAGGGTCTAGTATGAGTACAACCAACTCAACAAGTAACAATAAAAAATAAGGAACTGAAAATAGAAACGAGTTGCACAGTTACGATTTATTTCCAGTAATTCCAGCAAAGAATAGACATGCTATCAAATCTAGCAGTTTAATGTCAAATCAATTTTTATACAGTTCCTGTTCATGTAATCCATAGATACAAAGCATTCAGAAATTTCACAGCAATGACAGATAGCAACTAAGTGCAACAACAAATGAAAATCAAGTACAACCTCTGAGGACAACAATCACTCACTGGGCTCCCAGCCCTCATCACTCACTCGGCTCCCAGCCCTCATCACTCACTCTTAATGGGTACCCGCGCTCAATGGGGGTGTACAGACTCCGGAGGGGCTCCTACAGCCCAAGCGCTATAATCCGCACGGACAATTCACGTGCCATAATATAACTATCTGGATCCGCACAGCCAACTCACGTGCTGCATGGCCAACTCACGTGCTATAGTATAATATAAGGATATGCACGGCCAACTCATGTGCTATAGTATCAATATCTCACAATCAGGCCATCGACCTTACTCAGTCATACATCTCTCCAGTCTCTCGGGCTCTTAATAATCATGAAATCAGCCCAAATAACAATGATATGATGTATCAATATTAATAATAGAGACTGAGATAAAATATGCAAGTAAAAGTTGAGACTGACTATATATAGCATTTAGTAGGCAATTCAACAAGTATGCGAGCTCTGTAGGTCCCAACAGTACTATCACATAGCCTAAGCATGATTTAAAGTAGAATTTTATCACCATATAAAAAGCATGTAGCTAACAATAAATTATTCAACTTTACAGTTTTTCGGGACGGACCAAGTCACAATCCCTTCGGTGCACGCCCACACGCCCGTCACCTAGCATGTGCGTCACCTCCAAAATTATTACATGATACCAAAATCCCTCCAAAATAATCATATGATACCAAAATCCGGGGTTTCATACCCTCAGGAACAAATTTAAAACTGTTACTTACTTCAGAGCAAGAAATGCTTTACTCTGCTATGCCTTTGCCTCGTAAATCGGCCTCTGAATGCCTCGAATCTATTCACAAATAATTCGTTTCAGTCAATAAAATTTATTGGAATTAACTCCATAAGAAAATGCTAATTTTCCATAAAAAATCCGAATTTTAGCTTAGCAATCGCCTGTGGAGCCCACGTCTCAGAACTCGACAAAAGTTATAAAATCCGAAAACCCATCCAACCATGAGTCTAACCATACCAATTTTATCAAAATCCGACCCAACTCGACCCTCAAATCTTCAATTTAAATTAATAGGATTTTCAAACATTTCTAACTTAATTCACTAATTAAATGATAAAAATAACCATGGATTCGGGTAATTTAACCAATATTGAGTTAAGAACACTTACCCCGTTGTTTTCCTTGAAATACTCCCGAAAATCGCCTCTTCCCGAGCTCAAATCCCATTTTAAGAACTTAAACTCTCTGCCCAAACATTTGCTCTACGCGTAAGAACGATTTGCCATCGCCCAGATTTTACTCTATGCGATCGCGGACTTTTCCACGCGATCGCGATGCACAACATCACAAACATACACGATCGCGGACTAGTCCATGCGATCGCAAAGTACAAAATGCGTGACTTCTACTCCGCTCCACTTACTCTACGCGAACGCGACCTTCTTCACGCGTTCGCGAGTCACAAAATTCCAGAGCTACGCGATCGCATCCCC